>JAVDPK010003181.1:274390-321035 GCA_034780415.1 Cichlasoma orientale
AGTAAATTAAATATTTCTTTACTGGAGATTGATCGTGTGGCCTCTGGTTTTTGATAAGTTTCTGAATTTATCCAACATTATTATTTCCAATCCAGTAATCAGATTAAAGTTACTTATCCAAGTCACTCTGTGTTACTATTTTTATCATTTTCCTTAGAGTAATCAGTAATCAGGTTACTTTTTCAAGGTCACTATGCCATCATTGCTCAGTGACAAAGCGACACCCCTTTAAAGTTAGCCAGCTTAGGCACATGTTGTGGATCACTGTGGAAGTAAAACAAGCCTGAATATTTGCAGTCTTACAAACCAAAACATGTTCTTTCCATTGTATTGGTCATGCATACTGCTTTTGTAAATTGCTTAGCAAAATGGTGAGTAAAAACTGTTTGGGTTGATCTTCCTTCTGTCGCCAAAGCCTGGATGAAGAGAACAAGTGCAACAAAATGTGGGAGGGATGAAGAGGGAGAGTGGAGGAGGAAGAGCAGACTGTGATAATGATGAATGAGATGATGGCACACTGACCTAGTAACGCAGCAGCTCCATTGCCAGTGGGGATGAGCTGCCCTACTACCACCACCGTACGCCCCTGTCTGACACACACATCGACTCTGCACGGCCTTTTTCCCTCTGCTTCACTCATCAGCGCTTTCTGCTCTCCTTAACCTCTCGCCCTTTCCTCTAACTCGTCTTGCCATCTGGTTTATCTCCCGCTGCCGCCGTACCTGGCCTGCATGTTATGACAACAGACAGAAACAAGGCACCGCCGGTGGAATTTGGTTCAGGCCTCGAGATCACAGACAAACGCAGGGAGACGAACGGGAGTCAACAAAGAGAGAGAGAATTTATGATGAAGAAAGACAAAACAGAGTCGGATGGGGGAGGTGGGAAGGGTAAAGGTTAAAAGGAAACCACGCTTAATTTCCCTGCGGTCACGAGGAGGCTGAGAGTCTCGCCTGCATAAATTATGGGAGTCATCTCAGGAAAACAAACCCCGGATGATAAGCCAAACAAACAGAGCACCTTCCAGTCTCCTGCCTTTCCACGGAACCACGGACCTCCACAACATCAGCCAGAAATGGCTGCAGTTGCCATGGTAACCGACTCTGTGGCATGTCTGCACGCATGCAGAAATGTAGGGTCGGGGGGGGGGGGGGTGCGCGTCGTGTCTGCCACCTTAGGCAGGGAGCGAATGAGACAGAGCGGTGTGTGTGTGTGTGTGTGTGTGTGTGTGTGTGTGTGTGTGTGTGTGTGTGTGTGTGTGAGGAGGCATCTACAATAAACACATCCAGTGTTGCTTTCCCTCCATTTTTAGAGGTTGTGTTGTCCCCCCGACTGTTTTATCAATGAGGCGAGTCAAACATGCAAGCCCGGCTGAGCACTGGACATCCCTCCTGCATCCCTTCCTCCTCCTCCTCCTCCTCTCTCTCCTGCGAGAGCCACTGCCAGACCCCGCACAAGCCCCCGGCCAAGATGGCTGCCATGCGCAGCTTTGTGGTTGCCTGCTGGTGAGGGCCTTTTTGCAGTCAATAAGCCAGTTGATCGAAAGAATTAGCATTACAAAGGGCTTTCTCTTAAGTCGACGGGCTCGTATTCATGGCAGTGAAGAGGGCTGTGCACCTGATTGTTCTTGTAATTAGGTGCTTGGCAATTCAAAAGCCGTGTTTAGGCGAGACACATAAAATCACATTTACATCTCGGCATATAAACAAAACCACTTGGATGCCACTTTTGAGCAAAATTCTGTGTTGCATTTGCATTTTTGATACTTTAAATCTGATTATTTCCTACTCTGAAAGGTGCTGCATGACTGCATCAGTTGTTTGGGCATTTGAGCTATCAGCTGTGAGACACATTTGAAGTAAAACCAAAGGAAAGCAAACAGGAAACAGCCTGCACTCTTGTTTTTGTGATTGTGTATGCATGAATTGCTGACAAGCTCAGGAACCTTGGGAAATTACATATTCATCATGCTGATGTGCTCAAGTAATCTGTTCAAGGTGACTGTCGTAACGATAACTTTCTCTCCTCCCAGAAGCAAAAGGAACTCCAGAGACGTGTTTCTGGTTCTTCTCCCTCGCTCCAGCCCTCTCCCCCCTTTTACTTTTTTTTACCCCTCTCTTTCTGCTCGCAGTGTGCAGTTGGCTCACAGGCAGAGAGGGAGACAATGGGGGCTTTTTCGTAAGAACTCATCCTATGTCAGGGCATGAAAAATGGCCACCGGCACAAACAGGGGCATTGACCGGTTCGGAGGGGGGGGGGGGGGCTGCAAATAAAAAAAGCCCACCATGTTAAACGTGACAGAAATGAGCAGACTGGTTGAGACCAGAGGTACTTCTCCGAACACATTCTTATTTTTCTCCAGGAAATCAGGACTTGTCATCGTCACAGTGTGAATGCTACAAGTGTGTGCGCTGTGCATGGTAAATAGGCAGTAAACACACACTTTGGTGTCAGTGCCTTATCTTCTCTCTGTGCTCGGTCGAGCTCTTAAAGGCACTGCTTCTCTGCTAGTGTTTTTTAAGTATGTGGCTATTGTTGGCAGTTACTGCGGATCCACCACCTCTGGGAGTTGCATCTGTTTGTCTTTTGCTGAGAATTTAGATGCTTCCACGCTCCGAAGCTACGACCTGTTTAAACAGCACGGCTCCCTCCACAGTGAAAACGGTCTCAGCACCTTTAAATCTGACTAAGCAATATAGCTTTTGTCTCCGTTTAACCTGAACGCAAGCAGTTTGTGGTTTCACCGCATGGTTTCTCGATTGGGTGCAGAGACTTTTCCCTTTGGACAAAGCTGGGCTGGCTGGAGGCCGAGCGAGGCCAAGGTGATGCAGACGCCTGCGTTCAGTCGCTGACTGTGAGCTAAAACATTTCACGAAGCCTCACAAACCTTCAGGGCACATGCATGCCCCTGTATACATACAGCTAAAAGGGATCTGGAGTCATCTGGATGTGGTGTAATATTAAAATTTTGAATGCACTTTCTTCTAACACGCAGGTCATGTGAGGAGAGGAATCTGCAGACGTCTGGTGGGAAATCATTTCAAGGTGAGCAGAAAATGGCCTCAAAAGCGCTGGATTAAAACAGAGGCTGCTTTGTGAATATATTTCTGTTAAACAAACAACATTAAAAGCATTCGGCATCTCATGACTTCGGCTTTGTTTTCACCCGTTTTACGGTTTTCTGTCAACAGTTTGCGATCGGATCGTCTCATTGGCTACAGAAATGCGGACAAAACCTTTGGACATAAATGATGACTGAAAACCTGCTCGCAGGCAGCACAAGTACCCCCCCAACGAAGCTCACATTGGAAAACACGCATGGTTACTGCCGCCTGCAGTATGTTAGCAAAAGAGATTATTAAACCCAGAGTTTCACCTGCTTAAATAAATGTTAATTAAAATTATAAATGCATTACAATAATGGGAGTAGCTGTAACTACAGTGGTTACTCCCACCCCTGATAAGACTCTGGTATCAATGTAATCTAGGCAAGACTGGGGGGGGGGGTGTAGCAGAAGGCCCAAACCTGACGACACCCCCGTCCCACATTCTTTCAAAGTTTCAGATCAAAGGTTTCGGATTTGACTCATTCCTTCGTGAGTCCTGATGTTTGTACCCATCTCTCTGAGGTGGGTCTTCAGCACCTTGAGGCAACTGTTGCTTTGATTTTTTACTTTATAAATGAAGTCGAATTGAACTGAATTGAGGGCAGCACGGTGGCCTGGTGGTTGGCACTGTTGCCTCACAGCTAGACGGTCTGGGTTTGACTCCACCTCGGCCCGGGCCTCTCTGTGTGCAGTCTGCGTGTTCTCCCCGTGTCTGCGTGGGTTTTACCTGGGTACTCTGGTTTCCTTCCACAGTCCAAAGACATGCAGTTAGTGGGGTTATGTTAACTGGTGATTCTAAATTGCCCATAGGTGTGAATGTGAGTGCGACAGGCTGGCGACCTGCACAGGGTGTACCCTGCCTCTCGCCCTGTGACAGCTGGGATAGGCTCCAGCCCGCCCACGACCCTGAACAGGAAGAGAATGGATGAATTGACTTGAATTAAACATCTCACACTGATCAAACCTGTTTGAAATCAAATACTTCATTGAAGCAAGAGCCTTGCGTCCCACCCAACAGCCATAATTGAGCCATGTGTGTGCACTGAAAGGTGAGACTGGGGCTTTTAAAAACATCACGTGTCTCTCTTTCTTGACTCAGTTGAGGAGAATGTATGTAGGTTGGTTAGGAGGGGAGGGGAGGTGTTGAACCCCTCGGGCTGTATTCCACTCTGGGAAGCATGGCCCACAAATGGCTGGGGATCATTCTCTGGGTGGCGTATGCATGCCTCGCATACCACAGCTGTGACATGTGTGTGTTTGTGTGGAGGGGGGATTTTCTGATGGGTGAACAGGGAGAAAGAGATGGACCCACGAAGGGATGCTCCAAAAGAAAGAGGAAATCATAAATTCTACTTAACGAAGCAGGAGAAGGGGACACAGCGCCATTTTGTTAACATGGCTTCAACTGTGGGAGAAATGATGGGAAAGGAAATTTCACAATGAGGTTTTAAAGGAGGGAGTTTGTATATAAATGCATGTCTCCAGGATATAGAAGCCATCCAGTGGCTCTCATCACTCAGCTTAAAACATATGACCCCTGACCTCTCAGGGGAAAAAAAAATGCAGTGTCACTGCTGCGACCGTGGGATGCACTGTTCTGGCCAGCGAGACCTCATTAATGGCTGACAGTCTGATTCACTGTCTCGCTGTCTGTGTTGGTGACAAAGCGGCCTCAGTGCCATCGCGAAGTCTCCTCCGAGTGCTCTGCGCGTTACATAACGAGTGTTCTCTTGGAGAGCCGGGCCCTGTCGCTCAAATTCCAGAGCAGGCCATTAAAATTCCTCGCCGCTCATTGATGTACTGTTGTTCTCTGATCGCCGGGTTCTGCAGAGGGCCTCTTTTGAGATAAAGGACACTGCTGGGAGTGTGAAGAGCAGATTAAAAGGAAAACAGTGTGGGACACCTCAGAGAGATGGAAATCCTGTGTTTAGAATAATCTAACCTTTCCAAATGGATTCAAAAACCTCTTCATTAACAGCAGTCTCATTTCCGAGTCCCATCTTCTCCCAGTGATTGTACTCACATTCATCAGTTATGGCTGCAGAACCATTTATCCATAACTGCTGGCTTATTACTGCAAACATGAGGCTGCAACTCTATTTGCCTGATACTCAATACTAGGTACCACCACTGTTGACCTAAGCTTAAATCTGCTTTAATTCAATTCATACCGTTAGCTGACATTTTCCTCCACTACCACGTCTTTGGTTAAACATTTCCAGACTTTTTGCTACAATTGTAACTTCCCGATCCGCACATGGATTCATGTTTACTGCATGTGCATAAATGTGTGAACTCCTCTCACTGCTGCAGATTCAAAGTAACTGTTTTCTTGCTGTTGCTGTTGTCTGAATGTTGCATTCAAGTTTCTACAAAGAGATCTTCGTTCATCTTTCATCAGCTGTTAAAGTTGTTCAAACTGCTCTCTCATCTCTGTTTTATTTTCTTTAATGCACAAATTTATGAAGGAAAGCTTCACTGAAAGCTGCACTTTATGTTCATTTTTATGTCTTTAGTCATACACACTGATATCAATATGTTTATTGAATAATTATGGGTTCTTTTACAGCTAATTATACAAAAAGTGCATGGGGGACTTTTTATGGATCATAAAATCAACTTCAGGAGATTATAATTTTCTATTTAACTGCTGTTCCATATTAGACATTTTTAATCAGAGCAAGAAAAATAATTAGTTTTTTTATTAAGAAAAAATAAAGCTTCCACTTCATAACTTGTAAAATCACACCTGAAACTTTATTTTAATCCCAGAATCTGCTCTGACGCCCTTCTGTAAGGGTCACATATCGAGGACTTTTATTAGCAAGATATTTCTTGTCCATTAACTTTAATGAACTTTTCGGCTCAAACCTGTCCAGGTCCTCATCATTTTGAAACAAAATTATAGACCAATGTCTTGTTTTTCCAGAACAGATAAACTCACATCTCCATTTGCGCCCCCATGATGTATAACTCACCAGGGAGAATAAAGTGAACAAAGTTTCAAATTTATTCAAAATCTTCAGGACATCTGAAGCAGCTGGAAAAAGTCCTGCTGATCCTCCAGCTGAGCGGCAGACTGTTGCAGTGTCAGACCGGAGGAGGAGGCCCATCCCCCCGCTGCAGATTGGACAAAGCCCGGCCGCCACGCCCAGGGGAGGAGCCTCCGGTCGATTTTTGAGGCGCGGTTGAAATACTCACAGCCGTCTCCCTGACATCCTTTAATTTGAGCTCAGCCTCCGTGGGGTTCGCACGCGCTAAAGGGGGGTCTTCTCATCGCCAAACCTTTGTAAGGGAGAAGGTGATCGGATCGGATTTGCGCCTCTTTTCTTTTAGGGGGAAAGCTCTCGCCTATCCTAGAGCTGGATTTTTAAATCTCAAAAAACTCATTGAGGGTTTTCTTTTTCGATTTTATTTTTTTGTTCTTAAAGGAAAGGAAAAAAAATGGGAGCCCAGTTGTCCAAGGGTGGAGCGGCTGTTGAGGGGAAAGCCGCCGCCGACCCTGCTGCTGCAAAAGCCAACGGCCAGGTGAGTAAAGCGGGCCCGATGCGCCCGAGTCTCAGCAGGGAGCCACATGGCACCCAACGCCCACTGGCAGCATGGGTGCCACGGCGGGGCGCAGGGCAGCGATGGGAGGGTAGTTATTGCTCTGTCAGGTCGGGTTTCTTACAGCCACCGGGGTACCAATTCAAACTGAATTCATCTTTAGAGGGGGATTCAGGAGACCTCCAGCAGAGCAGCCGTCGAGTAGCGCGCTGATGCCTACCTGCCTGCCTGCCTTTGTTAATTCCGTCTGCTGCTCACACGGGGACAATTTACCAGCAACTTAAACGCAGAAATGTCAGATTCGGGTCCGGGTGTGAGTTTTGACCGTGTTTTCTGTCATGAGTTGACCGCAGTCGGGCGGATCGTCGCTCTGAGCGTCGAACAAAAGATGCGAGGCGAGCGGTGCAAAGGATGCAAATGCGCGCTGCTGGAGGCGCATTTTGCGGAGTTGCAAACAAAGCGCGCACAGGCGCCAGTTCTGACCCCATTTCCCCCGACTGTTAACCCCCCTCCTCACCACACCCACACACACACACACACACTGAAGCGGGCTTTCCGCGTGTAGTTTAACCAATTTAAATATTACAGAAGTGAATTCTGTGTTTACTGGCGTGTGATTGATGGGAGGATTAATTGATCAGGATATGCGCGATGAGAGTGACGCCCACATGAACTCATGTCACCCACTTCGAGAATTTAAAAGCACTCGCTCTTCCTTGTCATGAGTGGGGTAGACGGGTTGATTCTGGCTTTTTCCGAGCTGGAGCTGGCTGCGCTCTGGCTTGTAGATGTAGGCTGCAGCTCTTGGATGAGAGCACAAACCAGGTTTCACGGGGATTCCTTTGTTCCCCAACTTGCTGGTGGTGTTGATGTTTTTGATGCAGCGCTACTGCCCCCGTGTGCCAGCTCAGAGTAACGCAGACAGCTGTTGAATCTTCCTCCCCTTCACCGGAGGGGGCAAGCTGCTCTCCTCAGTAATAACATGGATTAACTGTTGAAATAAATGGGCTAATGCTAATCTGTCACGTCTTTTGATGTATTTACAGTGTGCTCAACTCATTATGTATAAATAATTCTCCATTTCTCCATGTTTGTTTTGACCCACCTCAGTTATTTTAATCCATGACTAACGAGTCCTTGTCCCTGCAGGAGAACGGCCATGTCAAAACCAATGGCGACGTTTCGGCCAAGCCCGACGGGGAAGTGGCGGCTGCAGATGGAAATGGAACGGCCGAGCCGGCCAAGGAGGGCGAGACCAGCGCCGGGGACGCCATCGAGCCCGCTCCTGCGGCCGAGGGCGAGGCCGCCAAAGCGGAGGGCGAGGCTGCCAAGGAGGGCAAGAAGAAGAAGAAGTTCTCGCTGAAGAACTCCTTCAAGTTCAAGGGCATCTCGCTGAAGAAGAACAAGAAGGGCATCGAGGAGGGCAAGGAGGAGGCCACCTCCCCCACGACTGAGGACAAGCCCGAGGAGAACGGCCACGCGGCCAAGGAAACCAAAGAGGAGACGCCGGCCGCCGAGGCCAAAGAGGGCGAGGCCGCAGAGGCTGCTCCTGCACCTGAGGGAGAGGCCAAGGCCGAGGAGGAGGCGGCCCCACCAACAGAGGCTGCCCCGGCCGAGGAGGCCCCGGCCGAGGACACGACACCCGCAGCCTCCGAGGGCGAGGCCAAGGCAGAGTGACTGCACTCCAGCACGGCACCTGAACTGATTTTCCAAGATTAAAGTATATAAAAATATATATGAGAGACTCGTGCCACGTTCTTAAAGTTATAAACAAAACTACAAAAGAAGACAAAGGATATATCACGTTTGCTGATTCAACCACCAGTTCACTGCCTTTTATTAGTTCTTCGACAGACGGAAACTCACCGGGCCCTCTCGTGATGAAAGCGTTGGCTGGTGTCGCCCCCTCATGGTACACACAGGGACTGGCGTGCAGCGAAGGTAATGGATTGGATGTGGAGCGAATCAGGAATACTGACTTATTTTCCCAATTCATGGAGAAGCATCCTTTAAAACAGCGTGGCAGCCCTATAACATCTTATTTTTCTTTCTCATCTTTTTGGGATCTAAAAATTGTCACCGTTGGCAGAGCGGGGCAGACCATCTCCTTTACTCGAAATGACTGATATACGGACACACAAACCTTTCAGATCATCTTATTAATTTTTAGAATTCTACATTCCTATGTTTTACCCCCAAATTTCAAGTATTTTGTCATGTATAGAGAGGAGAACATCGAGGAGGGGAAGTGGAAAAAGATGTCTTTGTTCGTGCATTTTGATTCTTTTTCTGGCTAAAACCACATTCGAGCTTCTTGAGTGTTGCAGTGTTCACATTTCGGAATTTATGACGCAGGGTTTGGGATTGTGTACAAAAAAATGTGAGCTTTTTATCTGCAAACTGTCTCTGTAAATATGTTTTGGCCAATATTTTTGGTTCTCTTTATTTTGCTATCGTTTGAAGATGTTAATGGTTTTATTGTAACTTTTAATAAGGGTAAATAAATGTTCGATCCCCTCTGTCTGGCTTCTGCGTTGTGATTCACTAGACTGGAAAGTTTGGCTGCTTTAACCTGCAATCTGGGTTAGTTATAACACCACATATAAACAGAATAATATAAACTGGATTAAAACACGTGACTTGGATGTAATATTGAAACCACATGAATAAATATCAGGTGTGTGAATGCAAGTCATGACGGCAGATTATAGAAAACGGAAGAAATGAAATGATCAAACAGGCAGCGTCATGCAAAATAAGGTCACTGTAAGGGCTGCATGACCTCATTTCACGTCATGAGTTTTGTGGTCACGTGCAGCAAAGCAACCACAGAACAACTGCAGTATATATCCTTACATAATTAAATACGGACGCAACATATGGGATATGCAGGCATTAGATGCCATTTATTTATCGCCTTTCTAATGTTAATTGGCGGTCTTTATCGCCATCTGGTGGACAGATGTTTGTACTGCACGCCGCCTGTTGCCTTCTGGTTAGCGGTATAAACACGTTACAGCGCTTCGTTTACACGTTGTTGGATGATGATTAGTCACAGTTTTAGCTGTGATGGTAAGGCTAAAATCCCACTGACACACATTTAAATCTGTTAGCTCGCAGAAAAACCGCTTAGACGACACAGACGTGACTCTCGCCTTATTCCCACCCACTCATGTGTCGAATCAAGCATTTCCTTCGCTCCTAAATTTAACTCCGGGCTTCGTCCTCGCTGCAGGTTTTGCAGAATCAGCGCACACGGCGATGCGCGCTTTAGCTCAAACTGCGTGTTTAAACAGGAGGTTCAGCAGGACTCGATATCCAGTGATGTTTATTAGTGTCAACAGACGAGGTGGCCGAGTGGTTAAGGCGATGGACTGCTAATCCATTGTGCTCTGCACGCGTGGGTTCGAATCCCATCCTCGTCGAAACGCAAGTTTTGTAATTGAAAACGAGCTGTACAGCCCCGCCTTTCCTTAAAATATGATTCAATGTTAATCGTTATAATCGTAGTTCGCCACAGATCCCCTCTCAATAATAAATAAACCGCCCGGAGCCACAAGTATTTCTAAATCCTGACAGGTTATTTGACTCATATGGATGTAAAAACTTGTTGTTTAGTCACAAAAACCTCTAAAGCATTGCCTAATATACCATTAAAATTTGATAAAAATACATATTCAACAGCAAATACTGGGGAGCAGACCTATTGTCCTGTAATAGTGAAATAATGAAGCAAGTCCAGCCGACTCGTAATGGCTCCAGGTGCATATTTGAAGCATTATCTACATTATCTTTAACTTATATGCTCATAAAGTTTATAAACATACAGATAATTTTATTCTTGTTTAATTATGAGAATGCTGCTATGTAGTGGTAACATTGAAACGATTATAATTCCATATTTTGACTGTTTTGCTTCAGTTTCAGTCAGATGAAGATGACAAATCAAACTCTCTGCTATGACAAAAAGATCCGTGGTGTATTTGTGATGTTCTCTGTATTTTAATAGCTAAACGTGAAAAATAAAACCTGCATTTGCTGCAGCATTGTAGGAGAACATTGCTCATATACAGCATGGCTTCGTTTCTGCAGAGACAGACAGTCTGCACAAACAGTTCATCATCAGCTTTCTTTTTAATTACAAGCAGATAAAAATATCACTGAAATGCAAACAATAGCCTGTCATTTATAATTATAAAAAAGATCTCGGACCACAGTACGGCGTTCCAGCTGACTCTCAGTCAAAGCAGAAGTGAGTGTGAGGATTAAACCAGAGATAAAAGAAGACGTGCCCTATAAACATCCCTCCAACACTCTAGCTTAAGGTTCGCACTCTCCACTCATATTAAATAGTAAAATTCTAATAGCTGTTATTAAATGTATATTTATAAAAGCCAATAACTCATCAGGACAGGACGCACAGGCACTTTTTACACGTTTTTAAATGTGTTTTGGGGAACTGTAACTGTTACATCACTATCTATCACCTCTCTCAGGTGTTCCTGAGCATTTCCTTCTTTACTTTAAAGCTTTGCTTCCAGCACCTGACAGCCACCGCTCTGCGGGACTTCTTTCCAACTAGTGGGACATTCGAGATGAGTTAAGGATCAAGAAATAGGTCATAAAATGAGGCACGATGTGAACTTAATTCTTACAGCCCACCTGCAGTACCATCACAGTCCACCAGGTGGCCACTGCCCACACTCGGGGGGGGATCTGTCCTGCATTTATGTGCCTAAAGGTCAACTACTGCCATCCAGGCGCCACCTGATTTGTTCTTCAAGGGCAAGTACAGAAAACAACATGAGCTCCATTAGCACGATATATGGATGGATGGATTTAAAGTTATATCACTGAGAAGTGCATTTTTTTCTTGATAGAAGGGCCGCTTGTCTAAGAAGGGGCCTTGCAAACGACCTCTGGTTAGGTGCTCGTCAAGATCGCAGTTTTACTGCAATAACTATGTGTTAAAATGCACCGCAGACCTCCCGGCTTAATAAACAGATCAGGATGCATCTCAGTGCTCGTTAACCTGCCCAGCATGCATTTACAAACTAACAGCCTGTAGAGCATCTGTTTCTGTGTCCATATCCTAAACATAAAAACCTTTATTCTGAGCAGCTTTCAGCCGGGAAAGAGTTAAACCTTAATAAATAACTCCACACTTTAACAGCTCATTGCGTTCCCAGTCTCACTTTGGTCCCATTAGTATCAGAAATATGAGCGCACGGAGCGCTGGAGGCATTTTATTTTTCTCAGTCTGACAATTAATAATACTGCTACCGCAAATGAAGACAGCAAGTGGTGTAATCTGCAGTGTGTCTAACGATGTGGGACAGTTAATTAAATACGGTACTGCTGCAGATTCATTAAACAATAACCCAAAATCAAATTTGATTTAATTTATCTTGCAGACCCTGAATAATCTGAATGTTTCTCCTCAGAGCTCTGCGGCACACAGAAATGTGAGACCACTGGCGGTCCTCTTCTTCAGCAGTTTTCCGGTCAGCAGCTGTAACCCAGCTGAGCGTCATGAATGCTTCATGTGCAGCTGGAGGATCATGATCCACAGGAGCAACCCTTTTTGGTCCGTTTCAGTAGTCTTAGTGGGTAGTTTGTGTTCCTGCTGGCCTGCCGTCGCCACAGACTTGTAGGTGCTAGAGCACCGTAGTTTTAGCCTCCTTCCTCTTGTTTAAGCTCAGCTCGCTGTCCGTCAGTGTTGGATCCCTCCTGCTTCTGTGCTGGGACCGAGAGATGGCCGTGAGCTCGTGTTGCTCAGCGAACATGAGCGTCTCTTTCTCATGTTGGATCTTTAATACTTTGATGATGCGCTTGGCAATGAGGTAAATCATTTCGAGGATGCACATGAGGATGCACACCGCGCTGGACACCACCATGAACAACATGAAGATCTTCTTCTCCGTCGGTCGACTGATAAAGCAGTCGACGGTGTTGGGGCACGGGAACAGCTCACACTTGGACAGCCTGAAAGAAAAGTTTGATCAGTTCAGAACACCTTTGGTTAATTTTGATAATGAGGAGTCACCAGAATTACCTGGGAAGGTCATATCTGTGATATATCCGATACAGGATGTAGAGAAAGGCTGAGTCGAATCCGGCTTTGAAGGTCAAACTCAGCAGATACGTCCACCAGAGGCCCCCTCTCTTCTTGCCAGGGTTGGCGTAGAGGTGCGAGCCCTGGTGCTGCTTCACATATTTGCTGTCCTTTCCTTCGCGGTACTTAACGTGAGCCATCACCATCAGAGACGGGCAGGTGACAAAGATGAGCTGCAGGGCCCACAGGCGGATGTGGGAGATGGGGAAGATGTGGTCGTAGCAGACGTTGGTGCAGCCGGGCTGGGAAACAAATTCAGAGCTGTAACTCGCCGAAGTCACACATCTCAGATGCACCAAATCAGAATTAGCACGTTGCATTCATGCCCGAGAAACTCGGAGAAAGGAAAGTGGCAATATTTTTCTTTTATAGTGTAGCTAATGCAGCTGTCTTATGATGATAAATACGAAACAAAAATACCATTATGCTGTCAGAATGAGAAATCAGGAGAGGGGTGCGGTGAAGGTGTTAATACCTCCCACATGACACTAAAAACGAATGATGCTTCGAAACCCGGGGCCACTTTTAGGGGATGAATATAACAGGAAACAATAAAGTTTCCTCTCCATAATACTTGTAAGCAAAAAGGAAGCAGCTTAGTGCAGCGTGAAGTATTTTTGCAATGTTTCCTTTTCTGCTTACTTTTATTTATTTGAGAAGAGACTGCTGTTAGCCTATAACTTAGCCAATATACTGCTCACCATATACTACACACTAAAGTGTTGGAAAGCTTTTAATTTCTCATTTAATACTAATTTAGTCTCACACTTTCATTTGGTGAGTGCGAGACCAATTAAAGGAAAAGGCTGAATAAATGTTAAAGAGTTAACATCCAGTCAAGGTCAGAGGCGTGCATTTGAAATCCTGCGTGGATCCAGTGTCGAGACCCTGAGAGATCTCAGTGATGTGATGGTAGACGATGGCGGCGCACAAACCTTTCTGCCACTTCATTAGGAACGGTGACTACAGGGAGGTTTGCCTTTAGATGCATCAGTGCATGTGAAAAATTTGTGGTTATTTTGTGGACACATTCGGTGGCTGTGATTATCATGCTTTATTGTGAAGAGTAAGCAAAACAGACATAAACAGGTTCATAAACTCATCCTTACAGAGAAGAAAGAGAACATTTGATGGGGGCATTTTGGTGGTATTCCTGGGGTCCACCTGCACCCTCAGAGTGAAGGATCGCTATCCCTCATCCTATCTCTAATGGACACCTGAGGGGTGGATTATGTGAGTCATTTTTATGAGGTTCCATTTGTCATGTTCACTTGATCATCACATCGAGCTTTTCAACTGTGTTTCAGTTCTGAAAATGCTTTTTTTTTTTTTTTTGAACCGCTCTCGTCCGGGTTAGGGTCTTCCCCATGTCGGGTTTGACCCGGTTGATATCTGACTCTTATTCTGAAGATCATCTCGATGTTTGACTGCTGCACATCACGCGCAGAACAACACAGTCAAATGACATAAAGACTGCATGCAAAACAAGTGAGAGCGAGTGCAAGAAAGACGACAGAGGTGAAGCTGCACTGACAGGCAAAAGTCACTGCTCAGCTTTTTTTTAGAAGTTGGACTGTAATGAATCAGGCAGGTGAATGTGTACAATCAGTGGAATTAATTTACCTGAATGGTTTAGGTACCAATGTAGTAACATTGGTTAGGGTGATAAATGGTCAAACATGTAGTAAGAATATTCCTTAGTGTGGATTTTCTCAGTATAACTATCCATCCATCCATTCTCTTCTGCTTATCCTGTTCAGCTGTCACTTGAAGTAATCAGAGTTCCAATATGACTTTAATTTCTCCGTCACCCTGTAACATTCGAAGGTGGCGTTAGTGCCGACCTCACCTGTTTGGTGTTACACACAAAGTCTTTGCTCTCATCGCCCCACACCTTCTGCGCCGCCACCACGAACACCAGCACGCGGAACACGAACACCATGGACAGCCAAATCCGCCCGAATGCCGTGGAGTACTTATTGACTCCACTCAGCAGATTCTCCAGACCCGACCAGTTCATCCCTGCTGCTGCTGCTGCACCGGCCTCGGAGATGTAGCCCCTGTGAAGAGAAAAATACAAGTTATCTTCCTTAGATAGACATCTCAGTTCCTTAGATTTAGGCTTGCTATTGTTAAGGATCAGCTTCAACCCGCCCAGTTATGCACATTCAAGTGGGCCATGAACTCATCCATACCAGCCTCACAGGAGCGAGTCAACATTTAGAAACATACTTTGAATGTGCACAACAGTGAACTGAGTTAAAAGCCTGCTGGCTCTCTTTAATGCTGAATAAATTGTTATTGAGGCTTATTAATCTTATCTGTCTCCTCACTAATGAAGCTGCATGCTTCAGTAACTGTAACAAGACGTACACAGGCCAGATAAAATAAAGGCCTGTTATATACAGTGGAAAATTAGTAACTTTGTCAGGTGGCAGCAGCAGCAGCTGATGAACAGATAACACTACTGTTTGTATTTGTGCGTTAAAAAAAATAAAATTTTTACAGCAGCAACATCTGGAGATGAGAAAATGAAGCCACAAGGAAGAGCCAAAAACTGCAGCTGCAGCATCCAAAAACAAGGAGGGAAGGAAGGGAAACAAACAGCAGTCCAAAGGTAACAAATTATAATTACCAACACTTTTAGGAATATGGCTGCTTTGGCTGACAGATGTTTGCCTGCTCAGGTGGGTATACCCGTCTGTCTCATACTGGCGCCTTTTACAGCAAACGATATAAATCGCTGTTCGAGAAGTCTGAGCTCCAGTTTAATTGAAATTCTAGTGTTACAGCAGTATTTGAATCTGAGCCCAAACCGTCTGCAGAAGCAGCTTCCTAATGAAGCAAGTCTGTGTTAAAACAATCTGGTCACCTGTTCTTCAGCAGTATTTTTATGCTGGTTAGAGTACCTGCTGTATTTGATGTTCCCCAGAATAATGATACTGCTTATTTTTTCACCTTCCTTCACTGCAACATCGTTTAATAAATGTCTCTAAGATATAGAGGGGAAAAAACATCAGTCACAAATAAATAACTGTTTGGATTGTGCTCGAATGAGAAGACTGAACTAAGGTCCTTTTTGCTGTAGACTCAGTTTTTCTCCTCTTGGCTCTGTATGATGTCAGCAGCAGTGGATATCCACTGTGGTCATCTCAGACACACAGCTCTGGCACTGAAACTTTAAAGGCAGAGAAGGTAAGGCTTTGGATGAGGCGAATAAGACTTATTTTGAGCCATGATTCATACAAAGCTACTCATGTTCACATACAATTTGAGCACAATATGGCTGCATATCTGCGTGATTTTACCGCCTTCATCCTGGATGCCATGTGTGCACAGCTGCTGTGTGTTATTAGGCAGTATCACACTGTCTGCATGTCTGCTGCTGCTGAATGAATGCAGCGCAAATGCTACCATGTGTGTGAATGTAATGAGGTTTATGCATAAGCACCCTAATGACATGTAGCCCAGTATAAATATACCTTCTCCCTGAGGTTATGGCTCCCACATACCTGACAGTGTGCCCATTCAAAATACAGTTTTTTGAACTCTCAGAGTTTCCGAAGCTGCATTTCTGTTTGGTTTTTTAGGTGCTGCAGACACATTTTAGACCTTGACCTGTGTGGGAAACATAGAGCTTAAAAGCTAGAAAATATATACATATGCAGAAGAAGCTTAAATGGAAGATAATGGAGTGTATCATTTCAAAGAGAAAAGGAGGCGAAAGTCATAGTTTCTGAGCATGCTTCCCACTACATCAGTGGGGAAAAAAGAAATAAAATCCATATGGTTTCTGTAACACACAAAGGGCTGTGGGGTTTCTGGTGCAGCGGAATGTCAGTCAGTGTTTAGAAAAGGGTAAAATATTTGGATTTTAGAAAAACAGCAGCGGCTCAGCGTGGAGGGGTTTTATGTATTAACACTTTAAACTCCAGATTAACTCCTTTCCTCCTTTTTTTCCACTTCAGTGCAGCCTAAATGGGGGAGCATGCAGGAGTACAACTACGGGGGGCACAGCGGGTTTATATCATGTATACAAAATAATAAATATTTTTAAAAACACAGAATGTTAGGTCTGTTATTATAGGTCAGTAAATGATAGTTACTTGCGTAACTATCATAGCCTTCAAATTTTAGCATAATGTTGGATTTATGGTACTTATAGTGCTACCTAATAGTAATAGTAATAGGTATTTGCTTATGCAGAGCTCACGCAGAGGGGTATGTAACTTAAGCAGTCCTCCAAAAAAATTAGCAGCACTATGTTCAATGCTGATTGGTTGCAAAGTGGTCCGGAACAAGAAGGGAGTTAAAAAAAAAAAAAAGAAAAAAAAAAGACAGTGCTGCAGTGGACATTTTCACTGGTTTCACTTTAGTTATCTGTATAACTTCTGTCGTCTCTGCAGTTGGCTGAAGGACCAACAGCAGCATAAGCAAGAGTAGCCCACACACATTTGTTTGTGACACTACCCCTGGTGACAGTAAACTGCTACAATGTTCAATTCAGTTCAGTTTGATTTATATAGCTCCAAATCACAACAATAGTCACCTCAAGGCGCTTTATATTGGAAGATAAAGACCCTACAATAATACAGAGAAAACCCAACAGTCAGACAACCTCCTATGGGCAAGCACTTGGTGACAGTGGGAAGGAAAAACTCCCTTTTAACAGGAAGAAACCTCCAGCAGAACCAGGCTCAGGGAGGGGCAGTCATCTACTGCAACCAGTTGGGGGTGAGGGGAGAGAGACAGGACAGAGCCGGAGAAAGAGAGACAGATGATCAGTTAGCTGTTTTACAACTACTCTTCCAAGGATTTTGGAGAGAAAAGGAAGGTTGGAGATTGGCCTATAATTAGCTAAGACAGCTGGGTCAGTGATGGTTTAAAAAAAAAAAAAAATTAAAAAGGGACCATGTACAGTATTACCATAAATTTTGTAATTTGATGAATTGTACCAGAGTTAGCTTAAAGCTAATTTACATGTGCAGTCCTTTGGCAGAAGTAATGGTTTAATTACTCCGACCTTGAAGGCCTGTGGTATGTCGCCCATTACTAGAGACTGATCGTATATCGAAGCATTAACTAAGTGATGTAAAATGACTGTTTGACTGACTGACTGGCAGCCTCTAAAGGCTCCAAAAAAGTAGTATAACAAGAACTATTTAGCCTTGAGTCAGCTGTCCATTATCCATTATCCTTGGAAATTTGTTCAAAATCATTGTTACTTGTAACCTTTCCTCTAAGAGATCATTTCACATGTAAATATAGCCAAAATGACAATATTACTGATTTTTTTAACTTCTGTGAAAAGCAATTTTGTAACACAAATGGATGGTATAATATCAGGATCTTAGCAGTGCACAGCAGCAGGGTGTAAAATGGTTTGAAATTACTTTTTGAAGCTTGTTTTGTTGCTAGACAACAGCAGCAGAAAAATATATAAATGAGAACAGCTTTGATGTATTTAAGCACAGTTCATGTGAGCACAGTCAACATTTTAGAGTTAGATTTAAAGATGGAGCTCTGGCAGGTAGATAACTGGACTGCGAGGCAGCTGCTGATTGATGGCGGGCATCATGCCGGTATGTTAGTGATATAGATAAGTAACGAAAGAAAGTTCATAAATATGAAAGAGCCATCTTAGGATGTTCAGCAGCCGTGTTTTGTGCCATAGACGTGCATTTGGTTATGGTTATGTAAGAGAAAAAGCATAAAAGAGGACCTTTAGGCAACAGAAAGTTTTTGCACCACCAGTGACTGCAGGGAAAACTTTTGTTATGTACCACGCCTCTATCGTTCTGATGAATCTACAGCTAAGCACCATGTTTTCCGCACATCTTACACTCAAATGTTTTCTGTCTGAGTCATAACAAACGGAAACGTTAGTTCCACAGTGGGTTATTATCCTAAATGAGATCCTGATGGTTTCCCTGTTTGTTGGCATATAAACAAGTTGTATTCCTCTTTTGCTTTAATGTTAAAAAGGGGGAAAAAGCATACTGTCGCTCGGCTTGTGTAAAATTTTAAGACTTCTGGCTACAGTCTCTTTGTTTACCACTCAGTCCTGGCTGTACGGCGAAATTAATGAAAAGCAAAGAACGAAAGAAACTTACCTGGTGCTGAAATGTCACTCAGACACCCAATATATCGACACTAGCAGGAGAAGACTAATGAGGCAGCGGTGAAGTTGAATGCAGTGAAAGGAAAAGCTAGTTCCAGCTTTTCAGCTCCTTTTTCCTCCCGCCTGTGACTGCTCACTCTTTCCTCAGAAATCCTGCCAAACCAGATTCAGCAGCTGCGACGTCATGAGACACACACACATGAACATAAACTGTGCCTGCCCGGCTTACAGGAACCATAGAGACTCTGCTCCCTACAAACCATGTAACCTACTACCTCATAAATAAGTAAAGGAACAGACACATGTTCTTCACTGAGAAGGGGAGAGAACATCCACCTATGCCAACCAGCAGGCTTGTGTGTGTTTGTGTGTGGGTGTGTGTATGTGCATGTGGAGGGAGGAAGAGAGTAACTAAGGGAGAAAAATGCCACACCCTGAATGTGGAAGGCTTGTGGAAAGTAATGCAAATATCCTCCCATTACAAAAACAGATGAACAGAATCAAAGCACATCAAACAGATTACAGCAGTTTGGTACCCTGGATCTGTTTTCTGATCACTCACCGGAGAAAACTTCAACAAGACCCATCACCGATGGGGATATCCTCCTCTGATTCATGAAAGTATGAACTTAATGTAGATGTTAGGATAACATCACAACCCCATTTCATAATAGAAAACTCTTCAGCAGACATCTGATTATCTTTTGCAATTAGGAGCCCTTTCCCTAAACTTTTATCCAAATACTTTTAGTCACACCTGGATTAATAAAGATATAATACATATTCCAGCAAAAATGTGTTTTCAATATAAACAAAATCAAGACAGCTCTAGGCATGCTGTAAGAGACTGAAATCGTGTGAAATCGTCCATGTTGTTTACTCTCCACTGCAGATAAATACAGCCAAAGTGTACAAATGGTGCTAAACATCCAGAAATATGAACTTTGAAGGGTAAAGAACTCAAATTTCATGTGTCAACTCCTGGTGATTTTGGAGTCTATAAACCGGAAAGATAAAGATAGATGCCCAGAGGGACGGAAGGACGGACAGACAGTATGAAAATAATATCCTCACGCTTTATTTTGCATAGGTGGATAAAAAGTGCATTTTTGGAAAACCTCTATAAAGTTCATGTCACCATATGGGATAGGTGGCTGGTTAAAACATGTTACAGTATATGAAAGGTCTCCTCTTTGCCTACATTTTTATTCCAGTCTCATCTTCGGGTGTTGATTAGATCTGCCTCAAAATAATTTTCTGAGATAAACATGTTTCAGTGATAGGGTTCTTTTTCTGTCAGTTTTCCTGCTTCTATAATTAGATTGCACACAACGATCCCAGGAACCCCCAGACCCTGTAGCTTTTTTCCATGTTAAACAAACCAAGGTGAAAATCGTCAAGTTGTCTGATGAAGATTTGAAGTGGGTGTAAAATTAATTTGCTTGAAGTTTGTAATCGAGCCTAAATATGTTTCGTCATCCCTGAAATTTTCACACGAATATCTTTTTTACTTGAGAAGTTGTGAGGGCTTAAAAATGATGGAAAAATTATGCTATTTAAGGTAAAGGTGTGAAGGTTAACATTTGCATGGGTGTATTAATTATAGTTATTAATACCCCATTAATAACTATCATTAACAGTTATAATTAATTAATTAATTGTTATAATTAATTAACACCCAAGTTATTATACTGAAATTACCTCTGAGGGGGTCAAGTGGAAACCTTTTTTCAGATTTGACTGATTTTATATGGAATTATATTTCGTCAATTATTTCTTTGTTTGCTTCTTGACAATAAATCTTATACCATTGGAAAGCCCGTTTATTTCGCCACATTTGTAAGGAAAATGCATATATGGATTGACTTACAGATGGCAAAAAATATGTATTTTTCAGTGGCAGAAACAAGCTTCCTTACAACACAGGCTTGATAAAAGCACGATAAAATAAAATTTTGTCAACACGAAAATAAAGTTTCCTCAAACACAACAGATGCTGTTCAGTTTTGAGTCAATGAATCTTAACTAAGCAGGACTTTTATATAAAACAGCATGTGAGCTATGTCCCTTTAAGCTTGCAAAGTAATGCTTTTTTTAGACACTTCTTAACTAAAACCGGAAGAGTGCAGCGTGCGTATTCATCAGTTTTATTTTGTAAAGCTGCTGACCGGAAGCAGTGATGTCTCTCGTCGCTAACTTGGCATTTTTGTTCAACATGTCTCCCTTGCAGACTCTCCTCCGTTATTAGAAGCTTCTGGATATTTCGTGAAACTGCTTCGTTGTGTAAGTGCTTTTGTTAATCAGGTCTGTTGAATATCGATCCTATACCCATCGCTACTGTGCAGCTAATGCTTCGTGTGTTAGCAAGGTCACTGTACTGGCTGTTATTGAAAGCCGGTGAACGCTTTAGCCTGCTTTTGCTTATTGACCTGGTTTTACCTGACCTGGCTTGCGGAGCTTGTAATGACAGAAGGTGTTGTTGTTTAGTCCAGTAAGACAGTTTGCAAATCATGTGGTAACATTTTGTTTTTAAATTGTATATGTGCCTTTAAAAATGAGCTAGCTAGCTGGCTGCTCGGTAATTAATCTGTAGCAGCCGAGAAGGTTCGTTTTAAATATGGATCCGCACATGTATTAAGTGATTGGCTTACTTAACCATTGGTCTTCTGACAGTTTTAAAATTCTATTAGGTGTCGCTGTTGGAATAGTAACATGTAAGCCGATTTGTAAACGCAGCTGCTGAAGTCATCGATAAATATCGACGTGTTTTCTTCTTCTCCGCTGCAGGTTAGCACTAAGCTAACGGGCCGTTAGACAGCCAGGACCCAGAAAAACAGCAGCAGCATCATCATCAATGGTGTGTCTACATCCCGGAGCCGTCACATTTTCCTGTGTCCGCTCAATGAACCATCTCCTCAGCTCTCATCACGGTGAGTATCTCACCACGTTTCGCTGCAGCTCGGTAACAGCTACACTCGCTGTGGACTCCGGTGACCAAATACCAAAAAATAAATAAATAAGTGTAGGACAAGTTTAGGCCCGGCTAAAGAATATTATGTGACGGGTGAGGCAAAGACCGGAGATTAGCGCATCCAGCTGGTAACCTGTTTGAGTCTCTGTTCAGGTGCTAGCGTCTCTGACGTCAGTGTTTTTGTACGTGGTCTGTGAAAAAAGTATAAATAATAAACAACTTAATTAGACTAATATTAAAAACAATTGCAGCTGTTTAATGGTTATAGTGGTTTCTCCATTATACAACTGTTCTGCCCTATAAGAGTAATACAGATCTTCTCAGTAATGTGCCATGAGATCTGGGGGTCAGGGAGGCAAGTCAGACCAAGACAGTACACCAGTGAGTACTTCATATGTCAAGCGTGCAGTGCAATTTAGGACAGTCCTTCTAAAATCAGACTCTCAAGAGAGATGGAGACATCTGGTTTGGGTTTGCAAAGGTTCACGTATTTAAATTAGGATCTCTTCCCCCGATAATATTTTATCCCACACAGTTATTCAAATATCAACTGTCATGCACAGGTAGCCTAATTAAAATAATTAAAATTGGCATGCAAGATCCTGATCTTTAACTATGAGTCTGCTATACTTACAGTGACGACTGCTTTCACCACACATGAAACCATTAGCATTTCAACTGCAAAAACTTAGAAAGGTAAATTAGAAATTTAATAACAGATAAGCTATGATATGACAGCCTAGTCAGTTTGTGTGCACCCCTGTGTACACCCATAGAAGCATCTAGGCTTACTTTATTTGAAGATGAAGCCCATGTGCGTATCCTTCTGACAAAGATGTTGACAATGGCATTGTAAAAAATTCTTCCAATTCTTGCAAAAAGTTAAAAGCAATTCTCTTCCTTCTGTGATGAAGATCCCATGGGTCAGGCGTTGGTCTCCTTCATGTAAAAGCTGTCATGATGCTGGCTACTTTTTAGCCCACCTGAACTTGCTGTACATTATATTGGCTGGTAGCAAATGAAAATGCTGACAGGCAGCGTAGCAGTCTGCCTCTGTACATAAATATTGAAGTATGTGGAAGCTGACTACGCATATGCAAACCCCCCGTCCTTATGATAATATAGCATGAAAAGCCAGAGCAGGGCTGCAGGCTCAGGTTGTAGCATGTATAGCTCTTGTGTAGTCTGAGCCTGCCCACAAGACAGCGATGTTGAATTATTTTTATTATACATTGAACATCACAACGTGTCTAACCAGCGCAAAAGTAGGCACACAAATAAATTGCAACTACACAGAAATTTAGACTGAGAATAGAAATATCATAAACAACATAATGACTCATCTACAAGAGTTAAAGAGTGCCCACGCAGGAGGTTCAGGAGGACATTCAGCAACTTCAAGAGATCGAAGGAACTGCTGGTGATGCAAAAGAGTGAAAGCTATCATTGATTGAAATAACAGGGTTTTAACGAGGCCTGAAACATCTGCTAGTGACAAACCTTCAGCTCCAAGTAAAACGTTTTGTGTGTGACGTCCCTTTACAGCAGCTTATGTTTGTGAGTGTGTGGATTTTTTATTTTTTTTTAAATTGGAACGCAGCTGTGTGTGTACGTGTTTGTGTGCTATCGGGCTGCAACTAAGATTATTTTGGTAGTCGACTAATCTGTCAATTATTTTATCGATCAGTCGATTACTCAACGATTATTTCAGTCTCACCTCACCTGTCCAAGCCTGCCCACCTGTTAACATCACCTTGTTGTCTCTTCTCAAAATTAAAATAATGACCCATAAAAATGCGAGTTTGAAACTAATAAAATGTATTTTAACATTGTGACCATCACAATAAATATCAAATAAACAATGCATATTAAAGTGAATGCAATTTTTATTTTTAAATGAAAATATAATGTGCAGTTAAGTAAAAAAAAAAAAAAGGCCTCTGTCCAAAAGTCCAAATAAGGCTTCAAATTAAATCAAAAAGATTTTTCCACGTCACAGCTCATTTAAACGCTCAGCATTGCAGCGATGCTGCCGTGGAAGGAAAGCTCTGCTTTGCACCGTCTGCATTCAGCGTTATTTTGGTTTCTGTCAAATGCTCCCACACCTTTGACAGTCTGTGTCCATTTTCTCCACCCTCCTCTCTGTTCCGCCATCGTTATGTTGTTCATGTTACGTTCTTCTATGTTAGTATTGTTGTTATTGTCAGACAATGGAGGCAATACTGCCCCCATATTTTCCTGTAGTGTATTGCAGTTACAAAATCACACGATAAGCGTAAGAAAAAAGATGGATGGGCTTTAGGATATGACGCGTCGACGAATCGTTGCTGCCCTAGTGTGCTACTTGTTGACTTGTACAGAGTTCATATTGAACACCCTTGCATACTATTTCTTGCAGCCTCCATGTGTTTGTACTTCTGAGCAGGAAACTTTGGAGGTGAATCTTAGGCTGCTCATCCAATCAGACGTTAGAACATACAAGCACCATTTCTGTGTTGCTTTTTCCACTGGCTGAATAAAAAGAAAAACATTTATTTATTTCTATATGGGTCTTCAAGACATCCTGCTCATGGCTGGCCAAGCACTAGTTGTTGAGACGTAGTCTTAAAATTTTGAGTCAAAATAGTTTCAGAACGGAAAGTGGACGGAAGTGGACGCTAAATTTTCTTTTTTGAGGTAGAAGGAACGCTCCCAAAAGTGCTTTAGTTTTAGACTTTTCCCAACGGGAGGAGGGTGAAGAAAAAACAACAATCGTTCTGATACTCTCTAAAGTCTTCCCACACATTAAAGTAATTCTTGTATGAAAATATTTTACAATATTTTCATCCCAAATCGAGTGTGATAGTGGGTCTTATTTTTTTTTTTTAAACTGCACTAACTTATTTCAGTTACTCTTCTGTCTGGTATTTTTGCTGGGTTGTAGTAGGGGTGCATCCATATATCAACTCATTCTTTTATGAGTGTTTGTTTTTATAAGCCAGTATGTGGTTACGGGGGGACAAAGGGTGAAATCTGCACTGTGCCTTCTGGTCTTGTGACTTTGTCCCTGTCTTCCTCTCTCTCTCTCTGTCAGGCTGCACATGTATGGCGTTTGCGAGGCTTGGAGGGGAGTTTTGCCAAGCCCAGCACCTGCTGCTTATTGTGGACAAGTGAAAAGGAGACATCAGCTAGGCACAATCACTGCCATTCACGCACACAGGTGAGTGAGCATGACGGCAGCCAGTGTCTTCATACAGAGACACAATTTGAAGGAAAAGTAAAATGTTTGATTTATTAAATCTGTAACAGAGGCAACAACAATTCATCAACTTCAGACCACTGCAGCCCTCATTTATTGGTTTTGGTTTTCTGAGGAGCTTCCTGTGAAGGTTGATTCTCCATGAGAAGCTTTACTTCTGCCACCTGACAGCTATGGCTCCATCTTTACATCTAACGATGAACTATAAGATGAGTTTAGGATTGAAAGAGTTTGTCATGGAATAATGAGGAAATACGCAGTAAAAGCATCAAAAATAATTATCACAGAATAAAACAGCTCCCAAAGACAGAAAATGACAATAAATAAGGAGCTCAATTATAGAGAAAACGCTAAATAACTTAATAAATCTAAATCTGAATATGATACATGAAGGAGTTTAAATGAATACAGGTGAATGCGTGTCCAGTAAGCGGTGCAGAGGACAGCCTAGATAATGATCCACCACTCTTTGCCACGGTCATTCAGACGACCTCTTCATCAGCTGATGGAGGGATCCAGACAGCGTGATTCAAAGTGCAACAGCACTCCCAAATTCCCCCAGTAAATAATATGGATGCATTCCATCAGTTCAGTATTCAGGCCACAGAAACCTTTCTTTGCAGTAACATGTTTGGGGTTAAACCACGTCTCAGTCCAAACTAGTGCAGTCCCTCCACATTTCTTCTTACCACTGAGATTAATGTCTCTGTCTGCCCGAAAAAGTTCTGAATTGAAAGAAAACCCATGAATAGACTAATAAACCCGACCTTTGAAAAGCAAAAGGTGTCCATTTCACCTTTATGTAAATCACAGTGAACAAGGAGAAATCAACATTATCAGGTGATAAAGTAAAAACAGTAAATCTTACTCAGACTAGAATCACATTTAAAATATGCATTTCAAATATTTAATAATAAATATTCAACAACATTTAAAATATTTAAAAACAAAACTCATAGTGTTACATAACTCATGTTAGTGTTGTAGGGTTAAAGTGGTCTAAAATGACTGACCCTTGGTGTCCTCGTAGGTCCCTACTGCCATCCCGTTCAACCCTTATGAAGAAGAGCCACCCCGCAGTCTGTGAGCTGCCTCGGAGAGAGGGGGAAGTGTTGGTTTCAGCCCCGGAGTTTCCTCTCTGCTCTTCTTCTGTCCGGCTTTTCCTCTCCTCCTCCTCTTCTTCTTCTGCTCTGATTTGTACAAGTCTTCTCTGAATGGGCTGACAGAATTGAAAGAAAGAAAGGAGAGACCTTTTTCAGTCTTGAGTCAAGACTTTGGCTTCTTCTCTTCAGTCTGCTCCAGTTTAACTCTCGCCATTAGCCAAGCCAATTTTATTTTTTCCTTTGTTGCCAACGCATTTTTTCTTCATATTTATTGACCAAAAATTTTGTATTTTTGTCTGATATTTTTTCCCCAAAAAACTATTGATAATTTAGTCCAATTTACAAAAAACAGTTCTTTAAGTGGGGGCTTTTTTTTTTTTTTTTTTAAACAGAAGTGTTTTCCTCGAAGACTCTGTTACTCCACTCGTTGAAGCACAGTGATTTTCAGACCTTTATTTCTTATTAATAACCTTCTCTGGGTATAAAAATGAACCGGCCGGCTCCAGTGGAGATCTCCTATGACTGTCTGAGGTTCCTCATCACGCACAATCCCACCAATGCACAACTGGGAAGGTTTATAGAGGTAACACACATTTAAAATCTCAGTGTTTTCTTTTTTAGAAGACACAGAAACAGTGTGTTGTGTTAAAATGTGTGGTTTGATGTGTAGGATCTGAAAGCATACGGAGTAAACACGCTAGTGAGAGTGTGCACCGCCACGTATGATAAGGCACCGGTGGAACAAGAAGGCATACAAGTTCTGGTAAGTGATGTATAATACACAGTATGTAGCAGCTGTAAATATTGACGAGGAAAATCTGTGAAGAGAGACTCACAGTTTGAGTTTCAGCTGCAGTCATCATAGGATTACTGTAGCTTACATAACAAAAGTCTAAGAAAAATACAGAACCCAAATCAAACAATTACGTTGCACGATCGTGTTACAGTGAGGAGCCAGAACTCGATCTGCAGGACAGACAAAGGATGAATGAGCTGAAAGATAATGAGTGGCTTGAGTTATAAAGAACATTAACCATTAAATGAGCTGTTGTGATATTTTCCATCCATCCATTCTCTTCCACGGATCCAGTTCAGATTGTGGTCGGTTTGGAGCGCAGCCCAGCAGATATTTGTAATCGTAAAAATGTTTTCTACTATGAATTTGTTGATTTGCCTACAGCTTTTCATCGGTATTCGCAGGTATTGGCGAGAAGATATTGGTGTGGTGAGAGTAAAGGAGAGGTGTGGGTTTATTTATTTTTTTAATATTATAGTCTTTGATTTTATTGTAATTTTCCACTCCTCATCACTACATTGTGATGTTTGCCAGTGAAACATGGCTAACAGAACTAGACCAGTATTCAAAGATATCCTAAAGGACCCCAAATATCCAGGGCGGACATGCAAACCGTGAATGGTATTAAAGCTGGACGTAGCCACTGGATGTGACAAGCAAGTGGTGACCTAACACTGTGTACACTAATCAGCTATAAAAAAAAGTTTCCACAGTTTGGCCTAACGTTCTGATCAGAATGATGTAAAACTAGCGGCCTTAAGTTTTTACTGAGGTCTCAGAGCGAAGTCACAGCCAGAAGTTTTTTTACAACCACATCTATCGCCCCCTTCTGGCCATAAGGATGAATGCAGGTTTAAGGCTCTTCTACCTTAGCTTTTTCAAACCCAGAAGTTATCAGTTTGTTTAGTTTTGCTTTACATAAGGACTTGTTACATGAACCACACACACCACAGCGTTTATAGCCTAAGCTAGTTTGCAATTCCTGTCTGTAGTTGGGCCGTTAAAACACAATAAAATCAATATGTCCACCTTTTATACAAACCTGCTGATTCCAGGGATGTTTCTGCAGTAAATATGAGCGCAAATTAATCCTCCGTTTTCTTCAGGATTGGCCGTTTGATGATGGCTCCGCCCCGCCAGACCAGGTGGTCGATGATTGGCTGAGCCTTCTGCAGACGAAGTTTCGAGACGAGCCCGGCTCCTGTGTGGCTGTGCACTGTGTCGCTGGACTGGGACGGTCAGTATGAAGCTGGCACATGATTTACTCTGACATAAATCCATTATGTTCTACCAGTCTCACATCCATCAAAATGGTCTTAACTTGATAATGAGGATTTCTTTGTGAAGTCAAATAGTGCAGAGCTGTAAGGTGCAGTAAGGCTTCTTGTTGTTTGTCCTCAGAGCTCCCGTGTTGGTGGCCCTGGCTCTAATTGAATGTGGGATGGAATATGAAGATGCGGTGCACTTAATAAGACAGTGAGTATTGAGCTTTGATTCTGCTACTCCATCTTTTCTTGCATCCCGTTCCTGGAAACTGAGCCTCATGTCTGCTTCATTTTGCCAGGAAGCGTCGCGGAGCTTTGAACGCCAAGCAGCTGCACTACCTGGAGAACTACAAGCCTAAACTGTGTCTGCGCTCCAAAGATGCCAACGGGCAAAGCTGCTGTATACAGTAGGAATCTTTGCAAAAGAAAGTGGAGGTTTTGAGTTTTAATTTCTGTTCCTTGGTTTGTAACCTCACCTGAACATGTAGCAAAAACCCACCAACACTTAAACACAGATTAGAAAGCTTGTCTGTAATGTAAAATATATATATATATAGGATATGATGAATAATGCAGATGGCAGAATGTTTGACTGTCTTCTGTAGTCTGCAGCTTGATATTTGCTCTAAGCTAAATGCTGAATAAATAGAGGTTTGTTGGTTAATTGCACATCAATCCACACAGTGACTGAGTGATTTATTTATGAGTCTGTCCTCACCACTCAAATCAGTGTCCTGCAGCCAGAATGACTAAAGAATTCAGTCAGAAAACATACAGTATTTAAGATGAAACATGAAGGAACGTGTTCTCAGTGTGACGCAAATGTGAGATCATCTACTTTCCTCGTATATGTCCCAGATCAGTCATAAGCTTCTCTAGAACAAACTTGTGTTGGCTATAAATATTTGGCGCTGACCTCCGTGGAAGCATGTCGAAGAGCAGTTGGTGAATGTATTAATAAAGGAGCACAAAGGCTCTGGTAGATTATCCTAGGAACTGATGAGCATTAAGAACACAATTAAAATCATCATCCTCACTTCTGTACTTCCAACTTCCTCAATGAGTAAACAGTATGGGGTATTAATCCTCCTGCTGACTCTAAAGCATGGATAATCTGCATGATGACAGTCCACTGCTGAGTCCGTTCAGACGCAGCGATGTTCACTGTTACACATTAGGAAGTAAGTTAGCAACACAAACAGCAACACAAACGCCCCAAGTTCTTATCTCCGATCAGTAGGATAATCTCTCAGATTCTTTGTGTGTTCCTGTTGCAACAACCATGTAACAGCACTGTAGAGCCACAATGGCTGCCACCGCAACCTCAGTGGCCATAGTTCTCATCAATCTGTGGCTCCACTTAGTTTATCGGTCAGTGTTTGTAGGATGTTCCTGTTCTTTGTGACGTTATTTTCTCAGAGAATCATTATTTTTTTCCTTCCTGTGCCCTGTATCTGTTTGTACCTGTTATTTATTTATTGTTTCTTTGTGAAATGTCTGTCTCATGGAGGGGGGAAAAAAATCTATTAGTCTTGGAAAATTAAAGTGTTTAGTAATCGTAACCGTTGGTTTTTGTATGTTTTTAATGCAAACAAAAGACCATTTGAGTGGTGTCTGTTATTGTGAGTTATAAAAATAGTTGTTAAAAGCAAGTTTTAATTTTCTTTGGTATAAAATGAATTTCAGATTGTAAGCCACACAAAGACAACTGCAGTTAGACCACGTGATGCAGGGGGCATTTGTGTTCCTGCTCATTTTAGACACCATTTTTAGCCCAAATATATTTAAGCCTGATTAAATTAAGCCCCTTAAAAAATATATGCAGAAAAAAAAAATCCTGTGTTGTATGAGCGGAAAATTTTTCAGAGGTATTAATAATTTTGCCGGTGTTCTTCTATAGCACTTCAGTGATTGGACTGTTGCACACGCCTGATTTCAGTGAACCGCCTCTGGCTGCGGTGATGCTCGTTTGAGAGCAATCACAGCATCACGTGGCGCCTTCGCATCACTGAGAGTTGATTGGCTTTATTGACTGACCTACAGAAAACATGCACAGGAACTGACCTTGAACTAAAGAGCAGCAGCTGATGGATGCACATCCACCAGTCGTGAATGGGACCTGACTATATACACATTGACTGGCCACTTTATTGGGTACACCTTACTAGTAACTGTTTGGAGCAGCCTTTTACCTTCAGAAGTGCTTTAACTCTTCGTGTTCCAAAGGTGCTCTGTTAGACTGAGATCTGGTGACTGGAGGCCGTTTGAGCTCAGTGAACTCGTCCAGTTTAAGATGAGTTCTGTGATATAGTGTGTGGAGGCAGCCATCAGTAGATGAGTACACTGTGGTCATAAAGGGATGGACATGGTCAGCAATGATGCTCAGGCAGGCTGTGGGGTTTAAATGACGCTCATTTGGTACTAAGGGGGCCAAAGTGTGCCATTACACTACCAGCAGCATGTTTGTGCCAACTTCCAAATGTTGCAGCAGAAACCAGGATTCATCAGACGAGGCAATGTTTTTCTAGTCGTCCAGTTTTGGTGAGCCCGTGTGAAATGTAGCAGAGTGGCACCCAGTGTGCTCTTCTGCTGCTTCAAGGTCTGATAAACTGTGAGTTTAAAGATGCTGCTCTGCATAGTTTTGATGCACCAGGTGGTTATTTGAGTTACTCTCGTCTTCCTTTCAGCTTGAAGCAGTCTGGTCATTCTCTGATCTCTGGCATCAGTGGATGTTTTCTCTTTTTTGACCGTTCTCTCTGAACCTTGTGGAGAAAAATCCCAGCAGATCACTTTCAGAAATACACCAGCCAGTCTGACACCAGCAACCACGCCACACTCAAAGTCAGTTAAAATCCCCTTTTTTCTCCATTCTGCTGCTCGGCTTTAACTTCAGCAGATCGTCTCGACCGTGTCTACATGCCTAAATGCACTGAGCTGCTGCCATGTGATTGGCTGATTAGATATTAATGCATTAATTTCAGCTTAATGAATTTAAAAGCCAGCTCAAAGCATAAACCTGATATTAGTAAAGCTCAGGTGACGTTCAGCCTCAGTGTTGGTCTCTCCGGTGGTCAGCAGGTGGTGGTAATGTCCTCACACATTCTGCACTTTATAATTAATTTCCCCTGAGGTTTAACAAAAGAAAAATCAGCTGCACTTTGTAAATCTATAAATGCGTTTCAGGCTTTGAACAGCGAGTTTGTTTTTGTTCACGTGATTGACCAATCACAGTAATAACAGGATTTACCTGATAAAAGCTTGCAGCGAGTCAGAGTAAGCATTTCAGCAAACTCCATTATGACTTTAAAGCGAGCATCACGCCTCATCGAGGACGTAAAAATACACACAAATCATCCTTGGCAGCAGAGGACAGCTCTGCGGTAATCTGCTGAATTTATGACAGCTGAGCATCTCTAAGCTCAGTGTAAGCTACATAAACCCTGTGTGAGTCCTCTGTGTCCTATTTCATCTTTTTGCCTTCTTCCCGTTTGATTTTACAGGCGCCGAGAAAATAAACATGGAAAAAATTACAGTTCTGCTGTTATGGAAAAGTATCATGTTGCTCCCATGTATTTACTGACACATTAATTTTTAAGCTGTTTACCAGGTTAGGCCTATATAATGAGTTTGGGCTTCAGATTTAGGAATTGGCACTCTTTATTATGGACACATCTCTCTTTCAAAGGGCCGAAGATAACAGGAAAATTCATTCTAGAGGTATATAATGGACAGTCGTGTGCTATTCACATGATTTCTTCCATTGTTTCATCAAATAAAGAGTCTGACTTTTATTCCAAGTGTTGTGTATCATATTTGGATGCTGAACCAGCGAGATGGGGTCAAAGGAGAAACATGAAACAGGCCTTACTTAAGCTGCTGCAGCAGCAGTGACCAAATCAGCAGCAACATTACAAATTAACAGTGCCTGGATGACCACAGAAGATGGTGGTAGGGGATGATTACGGGATCCTTTCCATGATTAAACAATAAATACATAACCCTTTTCACGACATCTAAATACGAACTTCCTGTGCTAACTTCACATCCACAGATTTACTTGTATATTTCCATTTCGGGCAACTTTAAGGTTTTTTTTCTCCACTGCATTTTACTGGGAAATATCCGTGACTCCTCTGCCTTTAATTAACAGTTTGTGGGGCAAAGATGGAAGAAGTGAATCTTTTTTAATGAGGAATAAAGCAAAATACACTGTAAGAAAGAGAGATGAGGTTTATTTTGGGGCAAAAAATTACTGAAATATTTCTTAGATCAGGTTTGACTGGGAATTCTTTACATGCAGTCATGTTCTGGTGATTGCTGAGATTAAAGTTATTTTAAGGTAATAATTCCCGCAACAAGCATCGCCGTGACATCTATAAGGGTGACACTGGCTTCTAGAAGTATTTTCAGTTCAACTCAGTTTTATTTTCAATGATTATAAAAAGCAAAAAAAGCAAAGCATTTCCTATGCTTCACAATAATAGAGTACTTTACAGTGTGGTGTGAGTATTTGTATGCAAGTATACAAGAATACTTCCTTCAGTACTGTATATTGTGGAAATATTAAATAAATCTGAATATATCTCCACATATAGATAATAATAAGGCGACTTTGCATAATTAACACGCTCTGTTTGTAGTGTGAAACTGTTCTTGTTGCTCACTAGGCCGAAAGAGGGCGCTCGAACTCAAAAATCACGCTTAACACGTCCCAGAAAATTATATCGCGCATTAAACTGGCGATTGTTCAGCCACCGATTATTACTACAGGACTACTAGAGGAGGAGGAGGAGGAGGAGGAAGAGAGCAGGGGTCAGATGGGAGGGATGATCAGGACCGTGACCCAGTTCACCCTGCAGACCAAACCGGACGACCGCCCACAGCTGATCAAAGATGCAATTAGTGAGATTTTAAGGCTGATTCCAGTTTATAAAAACATCCAGCTGCATTTCCTCCTGAGAGAGAGGCAGAGAGAGAGAGGGAGGAAGGAAGAGGGAGGGACTGAAGAGGAAAGTAATGAGAAGCTGGAGTTTTAGGTTTCCCAAGCATCTGGATATCTGGCAGAGAGAGACAAAAAAAGGAAAAGAAAGAGGGTTTGGATTTATGGAAAAGTGCCTCGACGCAGAGGTAAAGAGTAGAAAGAGCACCCGCAGAGGGGAGAGAGAAGAGGAGAATAAGGAGGAGAGAGTTGTTTTTCTAACGGGACGGAAGCAGCAGCGGAGCGAGCGGTAGGAATGTTACCGGTGAGTTTTCATTCATGAAAGGTAGCAGAGTTTCTAACAGCAGGGACGCGAGAGCCAAGCGGAGGCGCAAGCCTTTAGTTTCAAGCACAGTTTAGACCTTCATGCTGACGGTTCAGACCTTTAACGAGAAGCCCCGTTCACTACTGCTCGGATCAGGAAATGAAGACTAAAAAATGGCCAGTTTGTTTCAACTCATGTCCTTTACTTGCAGCCAGTGATAGAATAAGATAGGATGGCATTTATTTATTCCAAAAGTTGGGAAATTTCTGTTACAGCAGCCAAAAATATCCAATACACAACAACACAACAGTTAAAATAATGCAGAGCAGCTCCATAAAATAAATACAGCACAAAACTAAAGAGAAACGGGTCATTAAGGAAAAAGAAATGGAGTCCAATTAAATAGAAACAATAAATCAAATTAAAGAGTCCAATGGGTTAAAAGCTAAAATACAATAAAGGTAAAAAAAACAAACAAACAAGTAAATATATATGTAAAAAGTTGTATTTAATACAGCAAAGTGGTTATATGGAATAATGGAAGTCAAACTCAGTATAGCAAATCAAACAATAACTTACAAATGAGAAGCTCAGTGTGTAAATGTAGTGACAGTCCAGTTTTTAACCATTGTTTTCCTCTTATTTCATTTTCACGCGATGCACCATCTGGGAAACTAATACTAATGTTAAAGAAACCGTTTGAGCGGTTCCCGTGTCATTCCCAGGAATGTTTCCGGTGAGTTTTCATTCATGAAATTTAGCAGATGGCAGAAAGAAAGAAATCTTCCTTATAAGAATAACTGGAACTGTTCAGCACTTCTAACATTTGAACTTTTCCACCCATTCATTATAATTTTCGGATGAATGGGTCATCTAGCCGCCATAGGGCAAGAGGGAGGGTACACCCTGGAGGGCTAACACAGAGAGACAGACAAGCACTCACACCTATGGGCAGTTTATCCCCAGTTAACCTAACCCCACTAACTGCATGTCTTTGCACTGTGGGAGGAAGCCAGAGAACATGCAAACTCCACACAGAAAGGCCCGGCCATAAGGTGGATTCTAACCCTGGACCTTCTTGCTGTGAGGCAACAGTGCTAACCGCTGCTCCACCATGACTTTTAGCCAGTGCAAAATTGATGTCACACAACACCCAATCATCAGCCAAGATCCCTGATGTGACGATATATCCCTACATTTTTTACTGTAGTTTTTTTCTCCATAACTACACATTTTGGGATACTTTTTTTTTTACAGCAAGTTTTATTTATTCTGTTTAAGCCAAAATATTGCAAAGTGATTTTTTTTTTTTTTTTTGCCTTGAATGAAAAGACCAATGGGTGCTCTTTGAATGATGAGGATGTGCACATCCTGGACTGGGAGGAACACTGGTTTGAGCGGGGTCAGAGAGGCCATTTCCGAACTCTCTGTGAATGGTACTCGTGTCCAGTGATTAATGGTCAGCAGTATTAACAATCATGAAACTGAGCTCAGTAGTCGGGCAATGGCGCTCGTTTCGGTCGTGATGCAGCTGTGCTGTTCATGAGGCCAGGTCACTTGGATGAGCGATGAAACGTTTCTCCCACTGAAAACGTCCAGAAGAACAGAGACAACTTTTTGGAACTTAAAGGAAAAAAATGTGTGATGGACAGGATGACAAGGACCCTTAAACCGGATGATAAGTGGTTCAGTGGATTTGTGTTGAGATTTGTATAAACAAAAGCTCTGTTAACCATTATTAAAATCATTAACTGCATCTTATTAACCCTTTATAAACAGAGTCTGACTGAAGCCGGTTCTCCGTATGTAGATACAATGTAGATACAATGTAGATACAGAGTGCCTGAGGTGCTTTTGTATTGCCACGCCCCTTTGTGTTGGTTTGTGGTGGGACCCTTGAAGCAGGGTCTGTGTTTAACAGACATTTTCAAGTTTTGTTCTACAAATTCAAACCTGGAAGTGAATTTTGAAGCCATTATATGCAGAGGGTGTTTGCTAACAAGTGGCTAAATGAGACCACATAAGTTTTTGACTTTGCAGCTCCTTTGTGGCCTCCTCATATAATTTTTTTACTCTTTGCATTTGCTCTTCAAACAACCATCTCGGAGCTTGAAAATGGGACTTCATAGACTAATGGGTGATGTCACAGTAGCCACCTCCATGCACTGTCATCATCCATGCAGCACTGCTTTGTAACATGTTCGTCGCTCAGTGTTTTATGTCTCAATCAGACGTTCTGTTCTCACTCAGAGAGTAGAGTTTAGTAAAGGTGCATGTGTGTGACAGGCTAATGTTTTACATTTGCATGTGTTGATCTGCATCTTTTAGGGCCGATCAGAAGGAAAGTGTCAAATTACCAAGCCTGGAATCAGTGAGCATTAGTATTCCTGTTTCCCTTCCTTCCTTCCTCCATTCCCACTTCTCTTTATCTCTCTCTCTCCCTCTGACACATGGCAGAAAACACTACACCTCTTTGTGGCTGCTGTCAGCCCCAGACAATACTCTGAAGATATACAGATGTGTTTACTCCATACAGCGAGGGAGAGAAAGAGAGACACAGAAACCCGCTACCTTGACCTTTGACCTTACGCTGAATTTCCATCCCTCCAGCCCCGGTTCAGGGTGGAGGGATGGATCTTTCTCCAACCTTTGATCCAAAGTACAGGGTCTCCCAGCTCTTGCCGGAGTGCAGCCACTGTTCACTGTACTGGGAGAATGTTTTGACAGTTAAAGCTCTCCAAACCGGGGCCGCTTACAAGACTGATACAGCAAATGCAAAACAGAGCATGATATCATCTGACAACTTCTTCTGAAATGTTGAGCAGCCGGCACATATTTTCCTGGGTACGGCGGTGCTGCCGTCGCTATCTTCTTTTTCCACGAACGTAGAAAGCTGCGAACATTACAGACATCGTACAATCGCTCATTTACATGCTTTTTTATTGGGCTTTGTGAAAAATTTAGCATGTTTCTCAGAATTTTCTCCAGATTCAAAAACCAACCACCAACCCCTTCAATATTTGCTATAAGTTAAAGCTAAACAGTTAGTTTGTGAGCACAGAAAACCCCACAGCCTCCATCAAAGCAAACAAGTGGAACTAAAGATGAGAACTGAAAATGCCAGTTGGCCATATTTTTTTCCGTGACTCTAGTAGAGCAGCTTTGCATGATTCACAGTTTAAAATAATCCTTTTCTCTCTCACACCCAGCACCAGTGCAGCGCTTCAGTGCATCCTCTGTTAGAAACAAGCTGTTTTGGGCCCGTTCCCTTTAAGGTGACCCCCCTCTTTAAGTAAGAAAGAATATCTGAGCAGTTGGCGGGTGCAGAGGTTGGAGTTTAGAGCACAGAGTGTGGATACATTTTGTCTGAAAAGAGTAGCCAATGCAGAATTCTTCATAAAAGCCAGCAGGGGGCAAAAAGAAGCCCGACTGTATAAAAAAAAATGATCTCAGCTCCTTTAATGAGATAAAAGTGTTTACTGAGATTCAGTAACTGGAGTAACTGATGTGTGGTTTGCGTGCTTGCATACTTAAGGACAATAAAGTAGGGTGTGGTTTAGGGCGCACTTACTGTATAACTGAGTGTGATGGATCCCTTGGTTTCTTAGTTGGGTCAAAACAGCAAGATGGCAGTGATAAAAATGCTCAGCTCAAAGCTTTGTACCAGGTGACCAGTGGTTGACATCACAAACTTGACAAACTTCAAGAGTATATGCAGGACAGAGAATAAGGAAAAGCACAATAGCTCCCCTGTAAAAACATGTCTTCACCTTAGAGTGTAGGGTTTTATGCAGAGGGGTACAGATTGTACACGTGAACATCATGGAGCAGAGTCATGTGGTTTAGCATGCTTATGCTTCAGAGATACACCTGCATGGCTCTGGACTCTCAAAGTATTATTTTATCTTGGTTCATGTTTTTTTACCAGTGGGAAATTTTGCAATGCAGGACTTTAACTGTCCGTCTGACATCACATCTGCCGTGTGATTAGAAGTGATTTCACTAACAAACATTTGGTAAAAGGTCAATTTTAGCAGGCAAACATACTGGCAAGCTTGTGGCTTGAGTTAATGTATTCAGTAGAAATACTGCTAAATGAATGAAGTGGCTTGTTGTTTCACAGTATTTGTTACCGCTGTGGCGTTTTGTGAAAGGTTGTTGCGCATAGATTTTGTGGAAGAAGAAGTAAAAGATTTAACACAGCAGGAGATACAGTATACTGCCTCCCATGCGTAAGGATTGTTTCATCCTCAGTCAGCTGGAAGTTCGTGTTTTACTGGTCACATGTAGTTCCTATGGAGACGGTACTGTGTGTGTGTTGGGGGGGTCTGAAACGCAAATCACCTTCAGCTGTCACTGTGGTCTACTTTTGCCCACACGCAGGCCAAGAGCTGCCAACGGGGAAGCTGGAGCGACTGTGGGATATTTTTTCTTTTTTTGTTTTTTTTCATTCTGAATCTTGGTTCGTTTAAGCGCGGCACGCCCTTAAAAACTAGTTTAAACATTTTTGTATGGAATGAAAGCGAGCAGTCACCTCCAGAGCTAACCCCCCCCCCCCCCCCAAAGAAGCTTGAAGTGCCAAAAACTGCAGTTCCTCTCGTGGCCACTTGAGGCTGTCTCCACAGTGAGTCGATCTTCATAGAGTCCCATATTGAACGCTCAAATTTACATATTTAACCTATATAAAGCATATTTAAAGCCTTGTACCACAAGCAGCTGGCCCTTATGGATCGGTTCCTCTGAAACCAGTGGATGAAGTCACGGTGGCTGCAAACATCTTTATGTGGTTTATGCTTAAAATGTCCAACTTTGCAGCAATAAAAAGCACATTTACAGCCTGGTAGAAAAAAATGGTTTTGGCCTCCAGAGATAGCCACCATGACATCACCCACTGTTTAGTGAAGCTCCAAAATGGAGCTTCGAGTTGAGAGATTTCTGATGAAGGAGGCGGACCTGACTGAAAATCTGAGGACGCTGCGCTCTCGTTGCTTGTCAGCAGTCATATTCTGGCATATTCCGCTCTGATTTTTAGAATGATGATAAAATGACGTTCTAGTTAGTATGACTTGAAAATCCAGCTCGTGCCCAGAAAGTCATCAGAAAAGTTTTTATTGAGGTCACCCAGCAGGAGACCTGAGGGTTTTATAGAAGTCCCACCAACCAGAAATCACTTTCACGCAGAGGAGTCGCCCCCTGGTGGCCTTTAAAGCTTACAGCATGTCATCAGCCTGCTCTCAGCGAGTGCTACTCCATATCTTTCTCCTTATTTAAGCTTGTAAATCCCTCCAGTTTAACAGCAGGTGTTCCTTGGAGCTTCCTCTCTGGAGGGACGGATCTATTTTCTACTCAGTGTGCAATACTTTCCAAATTTTCTCCCCACCCACACTGGCAGATTTATCCTCCCATGATTCATAATTAATCAGTGAACACACTGTTGTTTGAAATATCACAGAAATTAAATTTAAGTTATGTGGGCTGCTGCGACCAGCTGCTCTCAGATCTTCTGCCTGATTTCATTTAAGCTCTGAGGCCAGAGAGGTTTAGGGTGAAGGATGTGAGAGCAGAAGCAGTTGCAGGATGTGCAAAAATGATTGGGAAAGTGGTGCAACCGTTTGAAAGACGGTGCAGCCTGCAAACCCTCCCAGGGGTACGCCTCTGCATGGATGATTGGTAGAGCAGGTACGCTACACCCCCACATCCCTGAGACAGGCCACCAACCTTCAAAATAACAACGCAGCAGCAGCCCAAACATCATCGGGTCACATCCATTACATGATTCACATGAAACCACACTTGCATTATGTTTGGTTAAAGAACTCATGCAGTGAACTCACCATCTGTAAACACAAGCCTGTATTTGTAGACATTTTGAATCAGTGTTTACATTTATTTAAATGATTTAATTGAAATATAAATTGTCAGTTTTTTACTGGATTGCAGGGATTGCGGGCCAGGCTATTTCTTGGTTGTTGACAATCAAAGAAGTCACGCTTCCTCATAACCAATCAGTTGGTTGGAGACTGAGATAAATTTGATGAATTTGATTCCTTTTGATATTGTTGAGTCTTTGATTTCTGTCTTCACCACATCCACATCATTTGGGATTAGGGGAGCGAGGCTGCCCCAAGTGAGGGAGTTCAAGTAACTTGGGATTTTGGGAAGGTGGAGCGTGAGGTGGACCGATGGATTGGCGCGGCGTTGGCTGTAATGCAGGCGCTGTACTGGCCTGTTGTGGTGAAGAGAGTTGAGCTGTAAGGTGGAGATTTCAGTTTACCTGTCCGTCTGTGTTCCAGGCCTTACCCGTGGTCATGAAATCTGGGAAGTAACTGAAAGAATAATGTTGGCCGGACTCAGCCTTAGACATGGAGTCAGGAACATGTGGAGGGATTAGAGGCACTGCCTCTCCGAAGGAGCCGGTTGAAGTGGTGTGCACATACCTCCTGGGTGCCTCCTGTTTTCTGTCCACACCCATTTGGGAGGACAACCCTGGGCATCCATCCACCAATGGGCAGATGGAAGCCTCTGTTTTGGGTCATTGTTACGCTCGTATGATGCGTTTTAGTTTTGCCTGTTATGAGATTTACTGTTCTAGCTGTAATTGTGAACTCTTGGTTTTTATTCAGCTCTAGTTTAAAATGTTTCCTTTCATCTTTGTTCCTTTGTCTCTTTTGCCTTCATGATAACGAGAGTCTCGTCCGTCTGTGTTTAGTATTCGTCTTCTGGTTACTTCCTGTTTTTTTTTTTTTTTTTACAATTTGTTTTCTTCCAGTTTTGGAAGTGGTCCTTACCGAATCAGCGCTCCTCGTCTTCCTCTCAGTCTTTGATGCCGTTTCTGTTTCAATTACTGTTTGTTTGTTTTTTACTTTTCGGACTTTGTTCATTTGTACTCTTGTTTTCTGTCACAAACCCAGCTGTGTGCGGCAGGCAGGGTTGGATCTCAATGCAGGACTTGAATTCTGATACAGCTTTAATGCTGAAGTTCCTTCAAACCAGCAAACTACAAACAAGGCGTGCCAAGATCGAGGGATGCAAACCTCTGTCAGACAGAGTCTGACAAGAATACAGGGACACAGCTATGAGGGATGACACAACAATGGGCAAGGGGAACACAGGCAATTTATACAAAAGGTAATGAGGAGAGAGGAAATGGGTGGGAAACACGGGAATAACAAAGCCTACATATAAAGTACAAGAGACAAAGGCCACCAAAGTAAAACAGGAAGTAACAAACAGACTCACACATGCAAACTGAATGGAGACAAGACTGAAGGAACATCATCTAACGGGAAACACAGGAGACGCATAACGAGGGATAGAAAGCAACAACTACCAAGAACAGAACCTTGAACACTAAGACTAGGAGAGCCTGAGAATATAAATACCAAACACAGAGACGAGAACCAAATCAGACACGGAAGCATACGGAGAGCGGAATACTCAGAGACTCAGAGAATACAATGTAACTGAAACCATGAACAGAACTAGATAAGAACCCAAAACAAGGAATATAAATATAAAGAAACAAACCAAGAACTATTATAGACAAACTCAAAACTCTGGGTCCCAGACGCAGGGACCGTGACATTTTCAGCCTCACCTTTGGGTATTTAGTTCTGTCTCCGGCATCCTGCCTTTGGGTCGTCACCCCTGCGCTCCACACACCATTATGAAGAGGCACGCAGACAAAAAGCAAGGCCGCAACACAAAATCATTCAAACCTGATTATTTTCAGCTGAAAAAGACTCTGAGCAACTTTTTGTGTTTTGAAGAAAGCGCAGACTCACATGCAGCTGGCAGGCACCGGCTGGAGGTGGACATGTGTGCATTTATAAAACTAATCAAGCAAACATACTGAAATGTACAGATCCTGATGTTCACACACACTCGGAACCTAAAGCTTTAATCACGAAAGCTTGCAGAACATGAAGTTACCAAATGATTAGCGCTGTTTAGGAACACATTGTGTGCACTTGTCCTTCCAGTGGACAGCTGGTGACAGCTGATGAGCATGCCTGAGGGGTTTCCCATATCCTCATATACCTTAGTGTGACGCACAGACACACACACACACACACACACACACTTTGTCTGACCGCAGAGAAAACTTCAAATGTTCAAAATAATGAATAATAGTTAGAAAAGTGTGTGAGAGAGTCTCTGTTCTGTGGCTTCATTGTATCTTGTGGGTGGTTGTACATCACTGTCCCTTTGAGGAACTTGGATGAACATTTTGTTTATTAAATCTGGTTCCTACACACACACACACACACACACACACACACGCACACAGAGTACGTCTCAGCCCCTCTGAGGGCCCTGATAATAAATGTGTCAGTCATAGATTCTGCTAACATTTATAAGAAAACGCTGCCTGCCTGTGATTAAAACTTAATCTCGCCTCTTATATATTAATGACACATGTGACTGACGAGAGCTCTTAATGATGTTCGCCACTTTAATTCAAGCATAGCTGGATATGACTCTCTAATCAAGAAAAGTCCGTGTCGCTCGTCACTGTCTGGCTCAAGCGTCTCCAGGCAGCAGCTGCAAAGGATTGTGGGGCGTAAATATCAGTCAGAGCCACATGATAAACAATCTGTGCTGAAGATTTCTGATTGTGTGTGCGTGTGAGAACAGGAAGAACAGTCGATTTAGTCACAGTGCATATTAATGTAACGTCTCTTTTCTGCTGAACCGTGCACTGATTCTGTGCCAGTCGCTGCGGCAGAGACAGAGGCTGTCAGTGTGTTTGTGAGCACATGCACCCAACATGTGACCCTGTGTGACAGAAAGGGGGGGGGGGGTGAAGCTCTTCTGCCAGTGTACCTTCTGCATCCTCTGTGTGTGTGTGTGTGTGTGTGTGAGTGACAGTGCAGTCATGCTGCAGCATATCAGTGCAGCCTCTCTAATCTCTGCCCTCCAGCTTTACTACTGCCGCTGCTGGACAGCTTCAATCCACACTACAGCTTAAATAATACAGATATATTCACATTTAGAGGAGATATTTGTGCTCATGTTTTTGCAGATTTGTTTGTTTATTATGAGGCGGATTCATGTTTTCATTGTTGTCTTTAAGTTTACACTTTTCTTTCATTGCACTTTTCAGTAATTGCCATGAAACATTGCACTCTCTGGGCACTTTATTAGGTACACTTTGCTAGTACCAGGTTGGATCCCCTTTTTCCTTTAGAACAGCCTCAGTTCTTCATGGCACATATTCAACAAGGAGAATTTGGTCCATGGTGGCATCACACAGTTGCTGCAGATTTGTAAGCTGCATGTGAATCTCCTGATCCACCCAAAGGTTCTCTATTGGAGGCTGAAACCTGGTGACTGTAGAGGCCATTTGAGGACACACCTCATCATGAAGGATGTGAGCTTTGTGACTTGGTGTGCTATCCTGCTGGAAGCAGCCGTCAGAAGATGGGTATACTGTGGTCATAGAGCTGGACATGGTCAGCAACAATACTCAGGTGGCGTTTAAGTGATGCTCAGTTGATACTAAGGGGCCCAAAGCAGCCTGAACACTTCAAACAAGGCAGACTGGATCGAGCTGCTTTCAAGCTGTTTATGCCAAATTCTGACCCTCCATCAAATGTTGCAGCAGAAATTCAGCCTCATCAGATGAGGCAATAGTTCTGCCACCAACAACTACGCCACATTCAAAGTCACTTCAATCAGCTTTCGTCCTCATTCTGATGCTCAGTCTGAACTTCAGCAGGTCGTCTTGACCCGTCTACATCCCTAAATTCACTGAGTTGTTGCCATATGATTGGCTGATTACATATTTGTGTTAACAAGCTGTTGAATAGGTGTACTTAAGAAAGTGGCTAGTGTGTGTGTGTGTGTGTGTGTGTGTGTGTGTGTGTGTGTGTGAAAGATGCTGCAAGCAGTGTTTTGAGTGGGAGCAATGAGCATTGCAGTAAGAATGCGTCATGGCTGCACCCAGTCTCCACCTTTCTGTGCTGGTTATTTGTCTCTTGATTGTTTCCTGTTTTACTTTGGACGTTGGTTTTCTCATGTGTCGTGTGGTGGTGTTTACTTCATGTCTCTGTTCCTGAGTGTCTGCCCTTCTTTTCTACCTGCGCCCTGTTCCCACCTGTGACTTGTTTGCTAATAAGCTCGCTGTGTATATCTAAGGCTTTGGCCTCCTTGCCTGTGACCCAGACATCAGCCTCAGTGCACTGTGTTGAATTCCTAAAAAGCATCTAGAGGCCACAGGAGGCTGCAGGAGGAACCATAAGCGAGCATGCACAGGTCGATCCTTTGCAGTGTGATGCACAGCTCGAATATATAACCCGTGGAGGGAGGAGGACTTTTCTAGACCTTCTGTGCTTCACTGCTTCTGTGTGCTTGTGTGCAACTTTAAAAAAAGGTTCGACACCTGTCACATTGCACCATGTTGTGAATTTAATTAAAAGTGGCCCTTGATATAATATAAAACACATCACCAACACTGTAACATCTGGGATTATGAAATCCAGCTGTCTAAAAGGAGCCTTGTTGTGATGTAGCCGTGCCAAACGGTCACCCTCACTTTAAAACGAGGCTCCAAAGTGAGGATGTCTCGAGTCCTCACTGCTACTATTACTTCCTGGTCTTCTCCGCCCACATGAGAGACCGAGACAGGAGGAAAGTCGAGGCTCTGCAGTTTGAGAAATGGGGATGGGATTACCTTTCACTCTCTTTGTTGGATCATCTCTTTTCCTTCTCGAGTGCATCATCTATGCTCCTGTGCTTCATGTCCCCTGCACCTACCTGCTTGCTTTGTGGGGTTTTGTATTTTTATCATCACCTCTGTCACACTGTGGTTAACAGATTTTCTTTAAAATAAAGCTCTTGTCTGTCTTTGGGTCCCCCTGAACTAACCGCGATCTTTCAACAACAACTGAAAGTTTACAACTAAACTTCTCCACCGCTGACGACCTGGAGCTGGTGAGGAAACACGAAACCTTTGACTCAGTCGCTGACAATAAAAATAGAACCACCCCCATCATGCCAGATGTATGATTAACATATAACAATATCAGCCCCAGCTCACGGTCTACTCCCACTAACAGCCATGAGCAGTGACCAACCTCCCTTTCTTATATCTCACCCTCCTCACCCTCTCTCCTTATATTTACTGAAAGCCGACTCCTTCCCTTCCCTCCTCCCTCACTGACACCCTCGCTCATATTTGTATTCCCTGCTCCACATACACCTCAAACACTCTCGCCTACAAAGACACCACTTTCTCTGTCTGACACCGCCAATTATATCTCGCTCACATACGCGCACACGCGCGCACACGCGTGCACACACACACACACTGCCGCGTGTGCTTTTGCTCGATGGTTTTCCGATGAGGCGTTTTTGGGGGCTGATGTTGGAGCGGCTGGTGCTTCTGTCTGAAAACTTCAAAGTGAGTAGTTGCAGGAAGCAGAAGAAGAAGAAGAAGCTCAAAACCAGGAAAAGCGAACACCGGGTGAGTGGGTGACACGTTTTCTTCTCAGTCTGATAGGATGAAGTCACCTGTGTGGATTTGGGTTTTTTAGGAAAGCTGGGAGGAGTTTACGGTACTTTGCTTTTAGGCCCTGACAGAAGGAACCAGGGTAACTCACTGTTTTAAAATGCCTCTGAGTGACTCATGAACTGAGCACTGATCGTTTCCTGCGGACACTAACATGGGCTGTTTGTCACCCCGGCTCACTCCACCTCTATCTGACTCTCTGTTTTTTCCTTCTCTTAGGCCGAAAATAGCCCGAGTCACTCCATTCAGCCCCTCAGGCATTTCAGGAACTACATCTCAATCTGCCTCTGTCTGTGTGTGTGTGTGTGTGTGTGGGGGGGGGGGGGTCTCAGTCACTGATAGCAGGGGAGAAATTATTACTGAGAGTTCATTATGTTCAAATTATCAGTAAGAATACGTGTATACGTCACGGTGCTTTTTCAGGTTCTCGGTTACCGTGCTTGGTTTTGGGTTCTAATGGGTTTCAGTTTTTGGATTCTGTGTGTTGGTTCCTGTTTAACTTTATCGTTGTTGGCTGTCAGTTGTGTGGCTTTGGTTTCGGTCTGACTCTCAGTGAAGGCACCGGAGGTCTGTGAACTTGATAGAACGGCATGTGGACAAAGTCTCAGAGTTTAAAACATAAAGATGAGTCTGTGCAAATCGTAGCCTCAGTTTTGTGGGTTTCTGAAATACTCAGATCAGCTCATCCGGCACCAACAGCCGTGCCACATTTAAAGTCACTTAAATCAGCGTTCCTCCCCAATTTGAGGCTCATTTTGAACTTCAGCAGGTTGTCATGACATTGCCTACATGCCCAAATGCATTAAGGTGCTGCCATCTGATTGCTTCAGCTTGATACTATAATAATATTTTTAAAACATGATTCCGAAGGACAAAAAGGACGTTCATTCCAGCCAAACTGTAAAATAAAACTGGGGATGCAGGAATAATGTTAGATGGGGCAGAATTTGGAGGTAAAAAGCTTTCTATTGTATGTGTCAGCTTGTGTTTATACGCGGCGCTCATAATAACCCAGAAGAACCTTTTGGAAAGTTTAATGCAAGAATCAGTGAAGTGCAAAGCAGTGTTTGTTTTGTTCTCAGCCATTCGTGCCCGAGCCTTTACAGAAGCACTTAAAATGTTTATATTTCTGAAAGATCTGAAATATGTCAAAATGAGAAGCCCGATTCCCAACAAATTACAACAAAATGAAAACTTATGCTGGTGCATAAATGACCCCTCACACTCACACCTTTCTGCTGTCCTAGAGGCTAAATCCTGTAAAAAGAAAAAAAAATCTATGAAAAGTTGTAAAATTAGAAGTTATTTTTCACATTCTCACTGATAACGCGTTCGCGCTGCATTCATCCTAACCTGCGTTGGATGGCGTGTTTTATTAAATCATTTAAAGGAGATGATATGATTATGAAAAAGTCCTTTTATCTCTGCTGACACCCTGTGAGTGTAACAAATGAGGTTTCACATGAAAAAGCATTCCTGCACTTCTGAGGCCACGATTAGCCTACTTTGAATGATTTGTGGATGAGTAAAACCCCTGCTGTGTTTGCAGGGTTTAAGGGTGTGTGTGTGTGTGTGTGTGTGTGTGTGTGTGTGTGTGTGTGTGTGTGTGTGTGTGTGTGTGTGTGTGT
>JAVDPK010003185.1:0-13480 GCA_034780415.1 Cichlasoma orientale
CAAATAAACCAAAGATACAAGTTTAAACAGAAGCAAGAGAACACAAAACACTGGGCCACCGGCCCAGGACATGACACCTAGTATGGTTTAGATTAGCTTTTAAAATTCTTGTGATCACCTTCAAATATACCACACATATCTATCTCCAGTACTTATATAAGATCCTTTTATGTAATCATACAAATGCAACTGCTTACACTTTGGAATAATTTTATATATATAATATAATGCCATGTGTAAAGTAGCCATGCACTTTATCCTAACTTGTTTTTTTGCCCTCTGGTTTTCTGCTTAATCTATATTTGCATTTCAAATGTTTGCTTTTGTCTCAACATTATTGGATTATTGTAGATACTTTTTATCTGTTCTTAACTTGAACATGATTCTGAATAACTAAAGAAATGACCAAATCTGCACTAGGGAAACAAATGTTTTCTGAAAAGGGGTTTCAACAGTTCAGAAACGGAAAAAAAAACAACTTACCTTTTATGGCTAGATATTTCCTTTGGGCCATATTTTGGGTTTGTGTGTGTGTGTGTGTGTGTGTGTGTGTTTCCATTGCACATAATCGCTAATAAGGCAACACAAAGGCAACTCATCATCATCCTGCGTGAGACCCTCAGGTGTCAGTGAATCATCCTCCAAACAACCATTAAGAATTCAGCAAGGGTTCTCAGACATCTCAAGATGCAGCTGTTCTCTCTAACGCTGTCTCTCTGACAGACAGTGCCAATTTACACTGAACTCATGTTGCTGTACCTGCAGTATACTGACTGGTTTAACTCTGTAGTCTGTGCTGTTATAGCACAGGTGAACACAGTAGATGGCAGTCAGATCCCTTTAGAAAGTTTTTATAATTTGTTCAGCACTCATGGCTGCCTTACGTTTTAAAGAAAAAAAAAATCTTGAGCCAACCCTCATGTCTTTATATTTTCCTTCAGATGAGCCAGACTTTATTTTAAAGTGGTCTTGAGCAATAGTTCTCCAGGCTTTCAAAGAGCTTTCAAAAATTTCTTAGGAAATTAGCTGTTTTTCCATCATTTTCAGTCATACCTGACCTGTTAGAGAGGATTTTCTTTGTTTGTTTAAGCCACTTAACACTGACCTATGAATCATTCAAGCATAAAAAAGCACTTAAGTAAAGGGATGAACCAGTGTTGTGTCTACACATAACAGACAACTTGGCAAAGAATCATTTTTAAATGATATCTTTGGGACTTTGTTCTCATCAGCCTGTCACAAAAACACATCATTTGTTCCTATTTCTTTAGTCTATGCAAAATGTCAACAATAACACAATGGGGATAAAATGGTATTTTTGCACAAACATGGAGATTCCCAAAGAGTTATTAGATGAAAACTTGGCATATCTTGGTATGGCACGGAAACTGGACACGTAGAGGACATAAGAAGTGGCAGGTCTAAAAAACTATCTATAGCAGATGAACTGTATCTGAAAGTTATGTCCTTGAGAAATAGGAGAAAATCCAGTGAAGACCTGACACAGGACCCAAGAGATGTGAAGCCTCATCAGAAATGGTCTCAGTGGAAGGGTGGCTATTAAGAAGCCATTCTTTGGGAAGGAAAATGTGGAGAAAAGCCTGAGCTATGTCAAATTATGCAAGAACTGGACAGAAAATGACTGACAGCAGGTCTTTATGAAGTGATGAATCCAAATTTGAAGTTTTTGGTTCTACTCATTGTCCATATGGTTGGGAGAGAGGTACAACAGTGAGAGTCTACAGCCATCTGTAAAACACGGTGGAGGCTCTGGCATGGTTTGGGGCTGCATTTCGGCCAGGAGTGTTGGGGATCTTTTCAAAATTGGTGGAATTGAGAATACAGAAAAGTTCTGAGAGATTTTGATCCATTTGGAAAGCATCTGATGAGAACAGTTTCATTTTTCAGCATGACAATGATCCCGACACTTCCAATGCAGTTAAAGCATACCTGGATAGAAAACACAGTGGAATGACCTCAGTCATGGACTGGCCTCCCCAGAGCCCGGTCCTCAACATTATTGAAACAGTGTGTGTGATCATCTTGACAGAGAACGGAAACAAAAGCCAGCCACCATCCAAAGAAGAGCTTTGAAATGTCCTTCAAGAACCTTTTTCTGAAAACTGCTTAAAGAAAATACAAGAAAGTTTGCCTAAGAGAGTTCAGGCTGAGTTGAAGAATAAATGTGGTCATATTAAATATTGACCTTCAAGCTCATTAGAATTCTACAAACTCTTTTCTTTGTCTTATATACACTTTGTCTGCACATTTCAATAAATCACTGCGCTCCCCCCCCCCCCCCCACTTTCCTAGAAAAATATAAAGAAATGAGAGGAGGCTCAGGACTTTTGCATGGTGCTGTACATTGTAATGCACAACAGTAGCAGTGCTGGCAGTGAGTTTGTGCTGGAAGTGGCATTGCTGCATGAGTAAGAGCTCATTTGTCAAGCAGTTTTGTGAGGGATTTGTTTCACATTGTCTTCACTATTTACAAGCACTACAGGCAAGAAGACCACTTCATGTCACTAAGCTTAGTGGGCCTGACCAAGACTGGATTTTTAGGGTGTAATAATTCCAGATGGTAACATATAGGCAGCATTTTCTTAATGTAAATTAAGAAGAAGAAATAAGGATGCAATAATTATACACTCACTGACCACTTTATTAGGTACACCTTGTTGGTACTGACTTAGACCCCCTTTTACATTCAGAACTGCCTTAATTCTTTGTGACAGATTCAACAAGGTACTGGAAACATTCCTCAGATTTTGGTCCATATTGACATGATGGCATCACACGGTTGCTGTAGATTTATCAGCTGCCCATCTGACAACACGATGTGAATCTCCTGTTCCACCACATCCCAAAGATGCTTTATTGGGCGGGTTGAGATCTGGTGACCGTGGAGGCCATTTGAGAACAGTGAACTCAAGAAACCGGTTTAAGATAATTTGAGATTTGTTACATGGTGTTTTATCCTCCTCCTCAGAAGATGGGTACACTAGTCATAAAGGAATGGACATGGTCAGCAACAGCATTCAGGTAGGCTATGGTGTTTAAATGATGCTCAAACTGTCCCAACAAATATTCCCCACACCATTACACCACCAACAGAGAGAACTGTTGACACAAGGCAGGATGGATTGTTCATGCCGAATTCTGACCATACCATCCGAATGTTGCAGCAGAAATCAAGACTCATCAGACCAGGCAACATTTTCCCAATCTTCTAGTGTCCAATTTTGGTGAGCGTGTCTGACTTGTAGCCTCAGTTTCCAGTTTTTAGCTGACAAGAGCAGCACATGGTGTGGTCTTCTGCTGCTGTAGCCCATCTACTTCAAGGTTTAAAGTGCTGAACCTTCAGAGAAGCTCTTCTGCATACCTTGGTTGTAACAAGTGGTTATTTGCGTTACTGTTGCCTTCCTATTAGCAGAAAGTAGTCTGGCCATTCTCCATAAAAGAGGTACTGTATTTTCACCCAAAGAACTGCCACTCACCGGATGTTTTCTCCTTTTTTTTTTTTTTTTTTTTTTTTTTTTAAAATCATTCTCTGTAAATCCTGGTTGTGTGGGGAAAATCCCAGTAGATCAGCTGCTTCTGAAATAGACCAGCCTGTTTGGCTCCAATACCCATACCGCATTCAAAGTCACCTAAACCACCTTTCTTCTGCATTCTGATGCTCACTTTGAACTTCAGCAAGTTGTCTTGACCCTGTCTACATGCCTAAATGCACTGAGTTTATCCCATTTGATTGGCTGATTAGGCATTTGTGTTAACAGGCAGTTGAAACAACTGTACCCAATGAAGTGGCTGGTGAGTGTACAGAGCCATTTGCCACAGGTACACTGATTTGTATGGCCTTGCATCAGCTGATGGAGTAATCCAAACAGTGTTAATTCAAACTGGATTCAAACAGCAACAACAATGAATTCCCTCAACAAATAATGTGTGCTTGCCAACATATTATTTATTAGTTTAATTAGCTATTAGTTAAATTTTAAGGCCACAAACATTTCTTCACACAATGTTGGAGATTACACTACTTTTCAGTTGCTACATTTTTTCTTTTACTGTTTAGATTAACGTCTCTGTCTGCCTGAAACGTCCTGAAGCCAGGTACACTCACACTGTGATGCGGGAAGTGAGTGTAATTCAATTCATCCATCCGCTTCCGCTTATCCTGTTCAGGGTCGCGGGTGGGGGTGCGGGGGTTTGGAGCCTATCCCAGCTGACATAGGGCGAGAGGCAGGGTACACCCCGTACAGGTCGCCAGCCTGTCGCAGGTCCAACACTGAGAGACAGACAATCATTCACACTCATGGGCAGTTTAGTGTAGCCAATTAACCTAACCCCAGTAAGTGCATGTCTTTGGACTGTGGGAGGAAACCGGAGTACTCGGGGAAAAGAGGGAGAGGGAGTGAGGGGGGCCCGGGCGAAGGTGGAATCAAACCCAGGCCTTCCAGATGGTATTCTAACTGTGAGGCAGCAAGTGCTAACCACCGCCCCACCATGCTGCCAATTCAGTTCAATTAAATTTTATTTATCTAAGGCCAAATCACAACAAACAGCTGTCTCAAGGCTCTTTGTATTGTAAAGCACTTGGTGACAGCGGGAAGGAAAAACTCCCTTTTAACAGGAAGAAACCTACAGCAGAACTTTTAGAAATATTGCACAAATGCAAAAAGCAGTCCTACATATTTGCTTAATATATATGTATATCCTGGTTAAAAATGATTCCAAGATTCCTCACAGTGTTACTGGAGGTCAAGGTTAGACACCATGTTTCTAAGGTTTATAGGACAGAGTACAATAACTTAAGTTTTATCTGAATTTAGAAGCAGGAAATTGGAGGTCATCCAAGCCTTTATGTCTTTAAGACATTCCTGCAGCTTAACTAATTGATGCGTGTCATCTGGCTTCATGGACAGCTAAAGGTGATTATCATCTGCATAACAGTGAAAATGTATGCAATGCTTTCTAACAATACTGCCTAAGGGAAGCATGTATAGTGTAAATAGAATTGGTCCCAGCACAGAACGTTGTGAAACTCCATAATTAACCTGAAGAATATTCTCCATATACATGAACAAATATAATAAATATGATTCAAACCACTGCAGCGCAGTACCCTTAATGCCTATGGCATGCTCGAATCCCTGTAATAAAATATTATGGTCAACAGTATTGAGTGCTGCGCTGAGGTCTAACAGGACAAGCACAGAGATGAGCCCACTGTGAGAGGCCATAAGAAGATTATTTGTAACTGTTACTAATGCTGTGTTGAATTCTGAAACCTGACTAAAACTCTTCAAATAAACCATCCATCTGGAGATGATCATTTGGCTGGTTACCAAATACAGCCATTTAATCTTTGCAATCATTCTAAATTACCCTAAGAGAACAAAATTTTTCATATTGGACCGTGTATTTGTTGATACTGATAAGTGGTTCGGGCTAAAAAATTATGGTCATGCTCATATATTGGACGATAAGTCAATAATGTAGGTATCATGACAGTCCAGGCGCAGTGGATTTATGTTAATATTTTTATTTTACATATATACTCACACACCATTACTTGTCATGTTGGAGTGAGATGTACCACGCTGTGTTGACCGCTGAACCTGAAAATGAGAAAATTCACTCAGGCATGACTGGACAGCCCAGACACGAGAACCCCACTAATTATTAACATACACAAACACACGCGCACAAAATCTCATGGATCCCGTGTAGCAGCCAATACTCACGGGAAATTAATTATCATGCTACACACACCAACAGAGAGATGCTGAGGTAGGCCTAATTAGGTGTCTGATAGCATAGACTTAACAAAATTGACCACATCTACACCCATGTGAATGCACCAATCTATCCTCCTGCATAGCAATAGAGAAATCCAGCATCTTCAGTCACTTCCACTCATGTTGAGTGACACTTTTTATTATTCCTATGTTTCAAGTGTTGATGTTTCTCCCTGTTGTATTCTAACCTCCTGACTTTAAATTCTTTGCTAATGTCTATTGTATCAACATCTGTCATCTATGAGGCTTTCATGTTTTTTTTTTTTTTTTTAAAAGAAAATACTTTTGCTTTCTTAATTTGCAAGGCCATAAAAACATATTGTTCTTGTTCGGAGGAAAAAAATAAATTTAAAAAGTAGGGACAACACGTAGAAAAAAATGTTTGTCATAGGACTTCACTGATGCTGACTTTTCTTTCTTTTTAAATGGGATTCATTGTAAACTATCTGAAAAAAGGGATTGTTTGTCTTCCATTAGACATTAAGTTTAAGTTAATTTAGAATATACTGAATATATCCTGTTGTGAAAGAAATAACCAGGCTTCTCTACAAGATTAAAGCGATCCTTGTGACTTGGGATGAATCATCGCTTCTGACTCTGTTTTGTGTCTGTGTGTTACCCAGTTGAGGGGGGAAAAATCATTCCTTATCTTTATTGCGCAATGTGTGAATTATTCTTTTGACTGATTGTTTTGTGATTGATTTCTGATTCATGTCAGGAAAATACCAGGTGCAAGATGAATTACTTATGATTTTTGACCAACCAAGAGAAAGCAAATTCTTGTATTTGAAAAACTGGAATCAGCAAATGCCTGGTGTTTTTGTGATGGCTGAATGGCCATCGAGCCATTGGGCAGGGCAGTTTTGTAAATGTGCAGGTAGTGTTAATGTTTAGAAATAGTTTATGCTATATAATTGATGGTTTATCTATTTACTGGTATGCCCAGCACTAATATACTGTATGTACAAGATGGGCAAAGCAGTTTGAAATATGAAGCCAGTCCCAAGTACTTTAACCCTGCATTCACCAGGTCTCCTCCTTGTTGTTAAAACAAGTCTATTGGAAAGCAACCCTTCAGCTGCCTTGGTATAGTTTCAGGTCTTAAGGGGCATCTACACAGGACGCAATTTGCAGTGACATTGCAATCATTGAAAGTCAGCAGCTTCAAGTGATGGCAGGCGAAATAATAGCTGGTGATACAAAGTGGGTCCTGATTTGAACTTTTCTCAACTTTGTTGCAAGCCATGGAAGCAACTGCCAGTGAGAGTGAAGGATACTACTGATTGTCATATGACAGGGTGGTAAATAAATTAGAGGGTTACCTAGGTAACCAGAGCCTGAATGTCCACTGGCAGTCAACCATCAGCAACAAAGTGGCAGGTGACAAGCAAATTGTTTCTTGTATGGTTGATCCTTTATTAAATACAGCATAATCATGAATGATCTCCATTAGAGTCGTAAACGATGATAAGCCGGGTATAGTTTAGGGCAGAGTTACCCTGTGGGTGTGTCTCAGGGTTTCTCAGTCATGAGCTTTGGGTAGTGACCGAAAGGAGTGCAGTCCCCCTCTGTACCGAACGAGCCATTAGCACTAGGCTAATGGCTGTGCCCGCTAGCAAAATGTGATGATAGCAATCTGTTCCGGTAGCTAACAGCTGAAATTCTGAGCCTGGCGTGAGAGAACCTCAGCTAGTCGCTGTTTATGGCCACAGTGTACCCATCTTCTCATGGCTGCTTCTAGCAGGATAATGCACCATGTCACATTATGTTAAAATCATCTCAAATTGAACATGAGTTCACTGTACTCAAATGGCCTCCACAGTCACCAGATCTCAGTCCAGTAGAGCACATTTAGGATGTGGTGGAATATCATGGATATGATGCTGTCATGTCAATATGGACCAAAATCTCTGAGGAATGTTTCCAGTACCTTGTTGAATCTATTCACCAGGGAATTAAGGCAGTTCTGAAGGCTAAAGAATGTCCAACCTGGTACTAGCAAGGTATACCTAATACACTAGCCAGCAAGCATACAGACTCTCAGATATGACACTGATTGATGGCATAAAAAAGAGAATAAAGGAATGAATGACCCAAATGATGATGTTACGATAGAAGAAATATTTGAAAAATAGAAAAATGTGACACTGAGAGAAGGAAGTGCGTCATGCAGAGAGAGAGAGAGTGCCTTTTTTAAATTCATTTTTTCAGCGTGCTACTAATGAAAACCATCTAATATTATTCATGAGTTTTCCTGCTGTGCCTGCAGTCCAGCCATGGACCTGCCATCCAGAAGACTATCACTTCACACAACATCTGACAGAGACACAGGGGGAGAAGAAGAGCAGAAAAAAGGCAGCTGGAAGAAAGAGAGGGAAAGGGATGAAGGGAACGAGTGGTTGACAGAGGAAAAGAGGAAACCTAATAAGAGATGAGACGGATGAGCTTCCTAGGAGCAACCATAATCTCTGTATGAAAATGAGTCACTTCTTAGTGAAATGGGGTTATTTTGCCAACTAACTGATGAAGACTAAGGAATGTTGTATCCTTGTCATTTATTATATGTTTATTTGCTGTATTTTCTGTTCATTTTTAGCCTTCTCAGTCTGCTCTTCTTGTGCACATCTATATTTAGGCTGTTTTAAATCAGTGTATATGACACATTGTACAGCATGAAGAAGCATATGTTCTTGACCTTGCATTGCTTCTTGCCTGGAGGACAAAGCAGCATCATCTCTCTGTATTTGAATCATGGAATAATGTGTATAAAATGTACAGTATGTGTGTGGGTGTTTGAACCGAGTGATCCCGAATGACAGAGAGCACTCAGTTGAACGAACACTTGCTTGAACTGATGAACTGCAGTATGTTTTTTTTTGTTTTTGTTTTTTTGGCGTGGTTACTGTTGTTGTAAAACTTTTAATGTTCTTTTTTTTTCTTTCTTTTTTTTTTATAATCAGCAGTAATAGATCACATTTTTTATATAATGTCTGTACTATGAATTTTTACTGTCCAGTTCCCTGATGTGAAGGGGGATGTAAAGGGGGAAAATATTTGTCTTCCTGAGTGTTATATAACTCCTTATAGAGAGGAAATATTCAATTACCCTCAGCCAAGATAAGCCCTCTTCAGTCCTGCTGGAATACCTGGATCACATGACCGTATCTGTTCTTGGTGTTTGTGTCTGAGTCAATACTAAGTGCTTATCAGCCTGGAGGCGATCACCATAACAACAGTTTCTGTGGTGCAACTGTACATTTATGCTGCTACCGATAAGCTGTCTGGATTTCTGTTTGTCTCATCTCTACATGTGGCTCTCTTTTCTCAGTGACCCATTGTCGCATTTAGTTTAATCCACTGACAGACTTTTATGTTGGTATCGGTAATTTTAAATTGTATTCTTCATCTTACTAGAACTCATTTTCAGTAGAATGGCCAGATAAGAAGTACAGTTTCAAAGAATCCACTTCTGTTTACAAATGTACTGGCTGAACTTTGGGGTTTTATAATCGTGTATCCACAGAGGCCTACAAGTGTTTGGACAGTTACCCATTTATGAAGTTGATCTCATAGCCTCGGCGTAAGCGGCGTCGTTTCCACAAAAACTTTAACGTTGGCCATAACTCGAACAGTGCGTTGGCACCCGCTCAGCGGTGCTCTTGTTTTGTAATTTCACCGCTGTTCTGCATTACATTGAAATCATGCAACCAAGATGGGATTGAAATGCAGACTATCTGCTTCAATTAACAAAAGTATATATTTTTTTAAATATATAAAGCCATTTTTATACATAGTCCTTCATTTTCAGAAGTGCAAAAGTAATTGGACAAACTAACATCATTTTAAATATAAGGATCATTTTTAAATACTTGGATAAAAATCCTTTATAGTCGATGACTGAAGTCGAGAACCCATGCGTGTCACTTGCTTTGCTTTTACTGCAGCGTCCTGCAGCTGCTGATTGTTTGTGGTTCGCTCTGCCTTAGGTTGTGTAACTGAAAGCATGCTCTGTTGGGTTGAGATCAGGTGACTGACCTGGCTGTAGAAGATTATCCCCCCTTTTTTTTCTTTAAGAAATTCTTGGGCTGTTTTTGCAGCAGGCTTCAAGCTTCTGTGCATAACAATGTCTGTAATGGCTTAACGGGTAATGAAATGCTTTTGTTACTTCAGTCACATCTTGATTATTTGATTTAATGTCCACTGTGTTGGTGTAAAGGGGCAAAATTACAAAAATTGTGTTACTGTCCAAAAACTCATGGACATAACTGTATATTACAATAAGATGTAACCATACCAGTGGCAACTGTTTTATCTGTTGTCAGATAAATTTTCCACTGACTAAATGTTTAAAGATAGTGTGATGAAGAGTTGAACGTCTTTAAAGGGGACCTTATGCTTTTCTCTGTTTTTCTTTTGATTTCCAGAGGAAGCCAATCAGAAGATTTTTTTTCCCCAGAGGATGAACTGGGGGGTGCGCCAAAGCCAAGTATAAAATTTATTTTTGACTTAAGAATAAAAATATGGAGCTGGAAATGAGCATGAGAAGCCCCCTTTAAAACAGTTATCTCTTTTTTTTTTAATGAAGTGTCTTTGTTTCCCGACGTAAGTGCATCCCTACCAAAAACATTGTATGGTGGCCTGCAATGTCCTCCTTTATAGACAAATGAATAATCATCTTTCTCAACCATGTCAGAAACGTTTTATAAATTCTGTCACTTAATATAATTGCTCAGAAGCCATTCTAGTCACAGTGATTTTTCAGAGATTATTTGGCATATTTAATGGTTTTCTGGGCCTGGAAACATATAAATAAATCCTATCATCTGTTTGATCTCCTTTTACCAACTTTACCCAAAATCAAAATTATATATCCTGTCCAGTGTAGCTCCTGCAGCATGCAGCACCTGAGCGGTAACAGTCCCCATAAAGTTAAGCAGCAGGAAACAAGTACAGAAGTAAAAAAAAAAAATGGGGCTGTCGTCAGCATTGCTCTTTGGCCTATGGAAGATGGATGGATTTCCTGTGGCTTGCAGCTTGTAGTTATGCTCTGTCTGTGTTTAGGTCTGACCTCGTCCTATCGGTTGTTACTACCTTGTGCCTCAGACTCCAGACGTGTTTCATGGACTGTGGGTGGCTTCCGTGTTTCTGGTTGGTCTCAACATGACAAGAATAGCTCTGCTTTCAAGAAACTCAGTCCCAGGGTGAGACTATAAATTTATGATTGAATTCCAAGCCGAAAAGGCAAAGAGGACACAGCAGCATAACAAAAGTGTGGGGTAGGTGGGTGGCGGGGTGATAAGACAGATGTGGAGGACAGCTGTAAAATGCAGAATCTAAAGAGCGAGGAGGGGAGAACAGGAAAGAGAAGAGTGTTTTGGAAACTTGTACAAGCCTGATGGCGCCTCGAGCCAAATACAACAATCGAGTCTGGTCACACGCTGATAGATGAAACGCGCAGAGGAAACACTTGACTTCTGTCACTTATGTTGACGGGCAACAGCCTTTGGTCAGACCTACACTCTGTGTGTTTTATATTAAATTTCACATTTTGCCTTTAAGCTCTTTCTAATGCCATCTACTGCATTCATAGGTTCAGCATGTCCAATCTAATCAGATGTGCCATATTCAGTAAGATAAGCTCTGGGCTAATGTATTTAAATCCATCATAACATTTTCTCCATTATCTCATATTTCGTGTATGTAAGCTCATAATACCCTCCACTGTCAGATTTAATTAGTGGGATTTCATTATTTTCTCTTTTCTTTCTTATTATATTATAAATCCATAAAGATTTGTGACTTATTATTGTATGTTAGCTCATTGCCAAAGCAGCCTTGAACTGTTCGACTGTCAGTGCTTATGTTCTACTGTTGGTAAGGCAAAAAAAAAAAAAAAAAAAAAAATCCTTCAAAATACCAATTTAAAAAAAAAAAAATATATATATATATATAAAATATACAGTTCTAGTCTTTGTGATCTACTAATTTATAACGGAGCATGAAAGCATTGGGTGGTATCTATTGAAGAGTATTATTAGCACAAAGAAGGTGGGGGAGATATGCAGTCTACTGAGTGCCGTTCTAGTATCTATATGTTTTTATATTTTGCATATTTTATATATCCATTAGCACTAATTACCAGGTATCTGTATCTATTGATTGCAGTCATACAGTTTATGAATGTATCTCACTAACCAAGCTTCCTGACCTTAGCTGATAACTTAGCACGTACTCTCATCCAAATATGTTTCATTCTGGCTCCAAAAATCCAAAATGGTGATGGCCATGATTCCATTCCAAACCAGGCGTGGATCCAATTTTTCAGTTCTTTGAATGGCTGCTGTCAGCCCCCATAGATGTCCCATGTTAAAATGCCTCAGCATCAGCCTGAAATAAAAAAAAAAAAAAAAAAAAAAAAAAGTTTTTGTTGTCTGCAGCCAATTTTTCCCTTCATACGGGGCTGAATTTTTTTTTTCTTTACAGCTCACTCATTTAGATTTTCATTTTAATTTTGGAAGCCAAAACATTAACATTGAGGTTTGAAACTGCTCAGTTCACAAAACAATGGGTGATGTAGCTCAGTCCGAGTATCATCTTAAAAGAGCATGTGTGCACAGCAATAACTGACATTACGGACACGATTCATCGAATAACTTGAATACAAAAAGTCCTCGAGCCAAATTCTTTGCTTTGATGGTTCGTTTATTCCTTGTAAGCGTTTCTCCCACATTTGTGACTAAAAACAAACCTGCAGTTGAAATTTGTGTGTGTGTGTGTGTGTGTGTGTGTGTGTGGGGGGGGGGGGGCTTTACACACTGTCAGGTCATTCATTGTTCACACCATCTAGGCTCCATAAAGAACAGTTTCTTATGTGTACAGTCACATGTTCTCTTCCATTGCGTAGTCTTTGGCCCAGTCCTAAAACAGTTAAGTTACACACACACACACATACACAAAAACGTATACAAATGAACAGACACCAAATCTACCACATCCCGGAGTTCTGTCATTATTCTGTCAGAACTCTTATTTTCTTTTGCCTCCTACTATTGTAAGAAAGTTTTCCAAGAAGACAGATGAAAGGTTATTTTATGCCTTAGTTTGGTTGTATGTGTACCTTATTTTACTGGCAGCCTGTCCAGGGTGTACCCTGCCTCCTGCCCTGTGATAGCTGGGATTGGCTCCAGACAAACATTAAACAGGTTGTATGGAATGATGAATCTAGATTTTAAATTTTTGGTTCAAATCATTGTCAATCTGTACAGGGAGGTGCAACAGTAAACGTCTGCAGCCATCTGAAAAACACAGTGGAGGCACTGTCATGGTCTGTGGCCGCTGCTTTTGGGGATTCTTTTCAAAGTTGGCAGAATTTTAAATGTAGAAAAATATCAAATTTTGATCTACTTTGTAATACCATCTGGAAAGCATTTTGATCGGCAACAGCTTCATTTTTTCAGCATGACAGTGATCCCAAACACACTGCCAATGCAGTAAAAGCATACCAGGATAGAAAACATTTAGTGGAACGCAATCAATCCCGGATTGGCCTCCCCAGAGCCTGGTTCGCACCATTATTGAATCATTGTGGGATCATGTTAAATGCAGTGGTGGACAGAGTACTCAACTCTAGTACTTAAGTAAAAGTACTGATACTCGTGGTCAAATTTTACTCAACT
>JAVDPK010003186.1:0-19122 GCA_034780415.1 Cichlasoma orientale
CTACTTTATGTAGACCACAAGTGAATGATTTATATATGAAAAGGAAGGATTTAAAAGCATGATACGTCTCCTTTAAGATTAATCACCATCACATACGAAATCAGTTTACAATGAGAGATTTTTTATTAAAATGGTAAAATAGTAGCACAGTATAAAATCATCCAGTTGGCAAAATGACCCAGTAATCTAAGTTATTGTATATAAGAATAATTACATGTATGTACTGTGAGACACTAATAATAGGCCGTACTTGATAATCGATGTGTACTAAAATCATGAATTTTATCAGCCATGGACTCAGCTTTTCATTTCAACATTTCAAAAAAAGAAGATCAGTGTTTATTCTTCCAAACTGCTTATGCTTTAAATTGCAGTTTGCTCAAAACCAGCTGTAACAAGGCGTTTTATAGGCATTACACTGTATGTGTTCATAAACAAAATATTTGCATGACAACATTCAAAGAATACAACACATAAAAAACATTAATATAAACTTATTTAAACCCCAAAGAACAACTGTGCAGTGATCTGAAATGGCAGCTGACAGATGCTACCCATCCAATTGGATGCAGCTTGAGAAGATCTGCCAGGAAGAATTCCAGATGTCTAGTGTACAGAAATTTACACAAGCAAAATTGATGCTTTAATAGCTGCTAAAGGGCTTATACAAAGTATGTATTAAAGTATAGGTTTTAATACTGTCTGATGTGAACGGAAATTTGGTTAAAAACAAAAATCTTATTAAATCGCATCATAAAAAGTGACTTGCACACAGCTGAAAATATTACTTATGATGTGTAATCTATTGAGTAGGGAAAAAAAGGGTGGGGGGGGGGGTTCAAGTACACTCTCCAAATTACCTTCTTTTTTTGTTGCTCAGTTGTTATTTGTCTTGATCTAATGTTCTTTTTCTGTTCCCACCCACAAACCCACTATTAGCTTTTGTCCCTGGTTCCCCTTTCTTCCAATTGTTAAAGCCCAATTGCACTGCTGGAAATAAAGATCTGTAAAGAAAAAATAAAATATAATATAATTGTGTGAAATGGTGACAGAATGTGGTCTATTTGTTTCCATTCATGGACATGATTTTTTTTTTTTTCATGTCAGTGAGTAATAATTTTTATAGACTACTTTCTAAGGAGACTTGTCACCCAGGCAACCTAGAAAATAGTCCTTTTTCTTTCCCTAAGTCTAACTAAGAAGTTGTGTTGCCTAAACATAACCAAACAGCTACGGAAAAGGAAAGTAAACATCAAGTGAAAACAAAACTTAAAAGTAAAAATAATGTGGCAAAAATATGGTCCCATGGGGAAATTGAACTGCTGTCTCTTCAGCTGCTTTTCCAACCCAGGGAATACAAGCAAGTTTTCAGAAATGGCCACTTAAATGACTATTTCAGCCTTTTTTGTTTCCACTGTAGCATAGGAGCTATCAGACTTGAGGTGTTGTAATAATTGTGTGGCAAAACAACATAAGCATTTGCTATTTGCATGTTTCCTTTTTTTTTTCTTTCAAAAAATGTTTCTTATTTTAACTTTAACCACTTGACAGTGAATCCTGCCAGCAGTTTTTTCAGGACACAGAAATATCTACAAGGTACTTTTTTCTCCTGATGATGTAATTAGGCCAATGCAAAGGTTAAAACAGGGACAGTTTCACATGAAATTGAAGGTTCAGGCTTCCTAAAAGGTTCTGAAAACCAAATTACTTATGTCACCACCAACAACCTCATACCTTCCTTCCTGTTTATAGGGTCAAATGAAATCATTGTGATTTTTTCGCAAACTGGCATCAGACTGTGTTGCAGCACCTGATTCTGATGTTATCAGCCCACAGAATGGCTGTTATCAGTACCATACATATTGCTAGTTGGTGATCTCCTCCACTTAAGTAGTTGTTGCCTCATTCATCAGTGATTGTTCTGGATAGGCAGTGTGTTTCCAGGTTGAAACAGCAACAAAAGTCCACACAAGGAGGCTGAGGGGGTGTTTGAGGAGTTATACAGTTGGTGTTCAACTGTAACAGATGGCAGATGAAAAACACTGGCTTTAACTACCACTTTTACACTGTTTGGTTAGATTTTGGCAAGAAGGAAAAACAAAAAAATTGGTTAAGAAATTTTATATTAATTTACTCACACAACAAACAGATGCTTCTTGTGAAATGTGGGTTGCTCTCTGTTTATCACTGGTTATTCTGAATGATAATAGCCTTCTTAGGTTGCTAGTAGGTAGAGGAGTGTGTCTGCCAGCGATGTATGTAGGACTAAAGATAGTTGACAGTGTACACAAATGGCAAACACAATATCCTTTGTGTTTTGCTTAGTTTTTTCCACAAGATGTATCTGGTCATGTGTTGGATGTCTGCATACGTATAGTTATTGTCACATCTGCTAATAACTGCAATGTCTTTGGGATACAGGTATCAAAAACTGCCCTTGTGAAAATCAGCATGCTAAATAGAAGAAATTTCTAATCTGTGATATATTAAATAGAACAAACTGATCTCTCTTGACAGAATCTATTAGTAAAACTATCCTTCCACTGTGTTGCTTAGTCAGCTGCAACTGAAAATAAATTTGGAAAAATCACACTTGAGTTCAGAAAGCACTGAGCAGTGAAATATTTTTTTAAATATACTGCATCAATTTAAACTTTTCAGGCTTACAGGCTTATTCATAATTTTCATAATTTCGCCTTGCATAATTTGTAAATTGTCAAAAGTTATTCGGTGTTTCACACTGCACTTTTGTAAAACACAAATCTTGTCCTCAATGCTATTTCTTCAGATTGTGTATTATTTGGCAACAGTTATTTATTTATTTATAAACGTAACCATCACAAAGTTGTGATGCTGTCATAAACTAAATCCAGATAAAGTTAATATAAAACATTTTTTTATTAAGTAACACTAATGCGCCTGTCAGCGCCAACATTCCCCAGTCACTGCATGAGGCATTTTAGCCACTATGTGAAATACTGTAGCTAAACATGTTGAACTTGGCGGCACATCACCTACTACCTAAGAGTTTCTGTTAAACTCATTTACATGTGCAAGCTACAGAAAAGATGGTACCTTAAGAGGAAATGAAAGTCATTCTCACCTTTCACTAGGATTATGAATAACGAGAGTGAGACCTCATCATTCATAATGACACTGATCATCTATAACAGTTTCAGATATGATAAAAACCCAAGCTCATGTAGAAGTAACCTATTTTCCAATTCTGATTTCTATGGATCCAGTGACTTTAACCTTGAGCAGTGAGCAGAGCAGATAATAGGTTTGTCATTGGAGAGCTTCCACCTTCCCACATAAAGAACCTTTAAAAGAGATATATCTCTGGCCTCATACTGATGAAGTCTGTAGTGTTTGGGGATTATATCTCGATTCATTCTCATTTACCTTCCTGCGGGTCTCTAATTTAAATGACCCTGACAGGATCATTAAAGCAGAAGTTATCAACTCTGCCTGTAGATGAGATGTGTCCTTAGGCACTAAAAATTGGTCACCTTTTCACTTTCACAGTTACCTGGTAACCGTGTCTTTCATAAGCTTTGAGGTCTGTCTACCCTCACTGATAGGAATTTTTTTAATCTTTTGTAACCACACCCATTCAAAGGCCAGTAGTATAAAGGTCAGGGGTGTTGTCTACTCTACACTGGTGAGATGTATGTCAGCTACTTCACAAGGTAGCAGTGCTACAAAAAACCTTTTGTAAAACTGAACACTTCTGATCGATGTAGTACTTTGTTTGTATATATTAGCAATACTAGGTGGATTAGACGATTGTAGTTAAAAATGTAATAAATATTTTATGTTAATGTAATGTGTAATGCTGCTTTAAAATAATTATCAACTTATACCTGCAACTTTCTGCAACTATTTACCGCAACTCAAATGCATTTCTTTCAGCACATTTTTTTTTTATGGTGAGCATAAATAATTATTTAACAGATAAAGAGAAAAATATTTTCTTTAGAAGAGCATTTGTCAGGTAACCAGCATGGCTCTTACAGGGAGAATGAATGTATAAATAAATAACTGCATTTTTAAAAATTTTTAGATGTTGTATAGTACTTTATACTTAAACGCTCAATTTTTTTTTATAAACTTTGAAACGCTTACTCTAAAAGTCAAAAGTCAATACTACATTGAATGATTATGGTTATTAACCTTTCTTAACAGACAGTTAGATGCAGTGATAATTGCAAACCTTACAATTTATTATCTACAGTTCCAGTCAAAAGTTTGGACACACTTACCCAGTGTGTCCAAACTTTTGACTGGAACTGATGCAGGGGAAATCCCATAAATCCCATGAAATTTTTACTGTAGTCTGAACAGGTGAAGGGGTATTTTGAGGCCCAGATGTTCAGGTGGGCAATCCAAAATGGCCTGACTATATTGGGAGACCTTACTTTTTTCATCACAAGTCCTCCCAGGTCTGTAGCCCTACTTTTGTTTATGACAATTTGTTCACATTAGCTGTACACTCCTAGCTAAGTGATACTGTCGCTACCCAGTTTTGAGTGTGCATGCATTGGATTCATCTCCTTCCAGGTAACAAGGAAATGACCTATTTCACAGAGCTTAATGATTCCCAGAGCTAACTCGAAATTTTGACTTATTAAAGCAAAATTTTGAGATACCCAACTTGAAATTTTGAGAAAATATCCCGAAATTTCGAGGATATTTGGAGATGTGGATTGCAAAAAATACATATATATTTTCAGTGGCGTGAACAAGCTTCCATAGGTTTGTGCTCAGAGACTGGAAAATTGCTACAAAGGTCTGTCAGTTAATTGGGTGAGCGACGCTTGTGTTCTTGAGGTCAGAACTGCAGGCAGGCCATTCCATTCTCTCCACTCCCAAATTCTGGAGGTATTTGGAAGCGGTTAACAGTGATTAAAACCTCCTCTGTTGGGGCGAGTGTTGTCATCTTGGAAGATAGAGTTTGGTCCCAGATTGTGGACATATGGGATTGCAACTGGCTGTAAAATCATATCTCGATATCTCTCTGCACTGACATTGTCTCAAATGATGACAAGCCTGATATCCTGTGACTGGGGTACCAGAGTTCAAAACAAGAGTCAAAAAGCTGTTTGGCATTAGCAGAGAAGATTTGGCAAGTTTTTAATGGGCACAACCACATATTTAATATTTATTTCTGTTGCTCACATATATGGATTTTCCTCATTAATTTGGCATCATCTAAGGGGAAATAAACAGGCTCTCCAAAAGTATAAGATTTATTTCCTAGAAGCATTGTTACAAAAATGAAATAACTGTCCAAACACAAATGTGCTAAGTTTATGTCTTTGTCCACAAACCTATAGATCTAACCGTTTATTGTTAAACATCATACAAAGGTTATTTGGAAAAAACTCGTGATTTCAAAATGACGTGAGAATAGACAGACTTGGATTCCAGTTACCTCAATTCACTTTCCTCGTCTTTGATATTCATTACACTAAACTGATCAGAATTCAAAGATGTGAATGTGCATACACAATCTGAGTTATTTAAAAGTACAAATTTAAATGTTGGTTCTGCTTGTAAGTCCTTGCAGGCTGGACTGGGCTATACAGCTTTGTATTTTTACAATATATTATATTTATATATTTTTCTCTGATCTCTTTTTTCCCCAAACAAATTAAACAACTTAAAGAAAAATGAATGATAAAGCCGAAGAGAACAATTCTATAATCTGTGCCTAATGATTATACGCATTACACACACTAGATTAGAATTTTGATTCCATTCAAATAGCTGAGGAAACAACTGAAATATAATTACTACATTTTTGTTTCAACATTGCACACCATGTCATCATTATTTCTTCTTTGTGATTAGACCATTCTTGGGTAGCACTTTATAAATATGACCCACAAATAATTCTCTTAGAATTAAATTCAATGTCAGTGTATTTTATCAGAAATTATGATGTCTACAAATACTTAATTGCAGATACATTAGAATACACATTTCTGCATTCTGTGTTACCTTCTTGTAGGATGGAGACTAAATAAATAATTATATTGTAATTTTAAGTAGTGAGTAATTTTAGGTATTTTACAGGAAATAAGAAATAATTATACTCTAAGTAATTTTAAGTGGTGAGTAGCTTCCATGAATTTTAGCATAAAAAAAAGGGGTACAGGCTGTATTATTGCATTATTAAATATTATTTTGGTTTGCATGATGGATTTTTGACAATTTAATTGAACTCTGATAAGACATGTTAAAATGTTATAAAGACTGTTCTGCTTTTCCCATTTACAATAAAAAATAAACACCAAACATTGTGGATCATAGGTCCATCTGATCTAAAATGCAAATCAGTTTAATTTGTCCATTTTTTCTCAACTTTTCTTACTGACTTCAATCTTTTTACTGACTGACAGCTATATATTAGTGTCTTTTTGTATGTTTTATTTGAATCTAACTTAAAGGGTCTTTAGATTTCATCTTGCTAACATCAGAGCCACTTTAAGAAGACAAGGCGTTGCCTTGCTGTTTTCTTGGTGCAGGGGAGCTTCGGGGTGCCCTTTGGGTAAATTTCAATCAAGGGTTCCTACAGTGGTTAAGACCTTCACATTAGTTTGTTTTCTCTGTCTCACTCTTGCTTTGTTTGCATTGTCTTTCTACAGCTATCAGGCATAACATTATGACCACCTGCCTAATATTGTGTTGATCTCCTTTTGCTGCCAAAAGATCCCTGATCCATTGAGGTGTGGACTCAACTAGACCCCTTAAAGTCTGCTATGGCATCTGGCGCCAAGACGTAGGCAATAGATCCTTTAACTCCTGTAGGTTGCAAGTTGGGGTATCTAAGGATCGGTTTTGATTGTCCAGCATATGCCACATATGCTTAATTGGATTGATATCTGTGTAATAGTGACAGTAGCTCATCTGTTGGATTGGATCACATGGGACATCCTTCATGCCGCACATGCATCAATGAACTTTGGGCATGACCCTGTTGCTGGTTCACCACTGTTCCTTCCTTCAACCACTTTTGATAGATACCAACCACTGCAAACCAGGAACACCCCACAAGAGCAGCAGTTTGGGAGATGCTCTGACCCAGTCATCTAACCATCACAATTAGGCCTTTGTCAGACTCACACAAATCCTTATGTTTGCCCATTTTTCCTTTTTCTAGCACATCCGCTTTGATGACAAAATGTTTACTTCATCTCTACCCACTAACAAGTGCTATGATGGACAAATAATCAGTGTTATTCACTTTACCTGTCAGTGGTCATAATATGCCTGATGAGTTTATATGATAGTACAGTTTGAAATGTGAGTTTAGAGCACTTCATCCTACCAAATCCAATTAAAATTCCCATGCATCAAATAATTCATGACTGAAGAGTCAAGGTGTGGTGATCCATTTACTTTTGGTCATTCACTCATCCTTGTCCAAAGGTCAGAATTTTCTTTTCTCGACAAAAGGTAGCTGATATTTGCACTTTAAAATATGAAAAGGTATTGCATAGCTCAGTGGTTCCCAAAGTGTGGGCCACAAAGGTATTGCAGGGGGCCCGCAGAAACAACAGAAATGGGATTTTCTGGTTTTTAAGTGGGCTGCAGCACTCTTGACTTTGGGAATCACTGGCTTAGCTGAATAGAGGCAGAGTTAATAAGAAATGACATCACCAAAACACCCCTCCATCCATTTTCTTAAGAGCTTATCCAATTCAAGGATCCCTTTTGTTTTCTTTTACTGTGTGCCTGACATTTCTCCTGTTGTTATACAAAATACAAGAAAAGAAATGTTTATCATGTGAATAGTTTATTATCCTTAAAAATCACAACTAAAACATTATAATAATTTCTATGCTAACATACTGCTTATTGTTAGATTTACCCAGTTTTGTCAATGCAAGGAAATCACTGCACAGTTACTTTTTAGTTTCAATTTATCGAGTTGTGTCACTACATAATGAAAGAAAAAAAATGGTTTCAGTTTTCACTTTTGCTTTTATTTTTCTGTTTTTTTGTTTGTTCGGTTGGTTGCTTGGTTGGTTATCTACAATGCTTTTCAAAAGCTTTGCTCTATATTCTTCCTTTGTTTTGTATAACAAAAAAGCCATCAACGAGCAAAAAATGTAAGCCTAAAAACAAATACAATTTGCTTAAACTCTATATTTAATTAAAATTTTGATCAAGACAGCATATCAAATATTTCAACAGAAATTGTATAGGTTGTTGACATTTTAATTTAAATATATTTGTAAATTGCAATGTATAAATTCTAACATATGACTTTATACATCAATATTTATCTTAATTAAATACACAATTGGCTTTAAAAGACAATATAAAAATCAATATGCAGGGCTTTGTTAATTATATTAAGTACATACCTAAAGCCCTTCCAAATCTTATTACCTTCTTAGCATTTTAGTTTTTACATTTGTAAGAAATGTTTTTCTGAATATCCTGACCTTTATTAATGATGTCCCTATTCTCAGCCACAGATTATTTGTAGCAATGAGCTCATTCAATATTGGTACATATAAGCAGATACTAACTGCATCAACTCACAAAAAGACAAATTTTGCCAAGGTTGATTATCTTAAGCTGCCACTAGGGCTGTGCCATATCATACTGTCCACCATAATACTGGTATTTTTGTAATGTCATATTACAGCAAGGGCTTGGAGCCATAAGGGTGTAAGTGACATTTCTCCAACTTTACAAAAACTTTTAAAAAATGACCATAGTTGGCTCTTACTTTGTATGCTGATTTTGTTTTTTTTTAAAGCATGTTTCTTTTTACAAATTGATGACACAATGCTTGTCGTAAATGCACTTACACCCTTTTGGCACCAACTTCTTCTGTGCATTCAGATTTTGTTTTTTGTTGAATATTCTATTAATATTTTACTTCTGTAATTTTGACAGTAGATAGAGCACATCAAGAGCTTTCATTTGATATATATCTCAATTTTGACCAAAATGTCACTTACGCCCCTCTGGCTCCAAGCCCTCAAAAATATCAATGATGTAGTGACATCATGCATTTATATTCCCTAGTGCACAAAACAATGAAATAAGTCTAGACATCTCTGAGAACAATTTAGTACCTAATAGCTATTTCAACAACCTCCAGAAAGCAGAATACTTTGAAAAAATATGCATGAAATCTGTTCCTGCTAAAGGTGGAACAAATAAACTTGTTTTCACTATGCGTGCCATCATAACCTGACTTCACGCTGAGTAAAGCCACTTGTGGCTGTTTTACACTGAGTAAAACTAGGATCCTAGGAGGAGATGCTAGCAGTTGGTTATGTGCAACCCATAAGTAAACTTTACAGAGCATCGCTGAACCACTTGTTAGTTACATGCCATATGACAGAAAGAGCAAATGATAGATGGAAATAATGATGCAGTTGCATGGCGAAAGGGAGGGTTTAAAGGAAGCTTTTAAAGAGCTTGGCTGAAGTTACAATACAATTTTACTTCGTGAGAATATTGTGCAGGCTCTTCTTTTTTGTTAAGCTAAAGTGTTAGGCAGTCACTGTACTTAGAATCTCCAGGGAGAACACTACCTAGGCCTACATTTGGCTTATGCTGTGTCATTACTATTGCACTATAATGCTGCTGCAGCTGACACGTTGTGGCAGTAGATTCATACTGAATCAGGTAGTCTGTCATCAATGACAGCACCTCATTAGAAAAGAAAGATGGAAAATGCCCTTCATTTTGTTTGCACTAATAAAAGCTGCTGCTCGCAAGCTGCTATCACAGATAACGTGCTGTTCAGAATTTTTTTTCTGTAACTATATCTATGAATATTATTGTCACAAATTTCCTTGAAATATCATAATAGAATTTTAAGGCTACATTGTGTAGCCATTTCAGAATTATAATCCATAGCAAAGTATAAGTTTTGAACTATCACTGCTAACATGTAAATGCAAGCAAGACAAAAATATGTTTATCTGTGATTTAGTGATGATCAGCTTTTCTCACAGCAAAAAAAATGTCGTTGACTTTCAACTGGCTAAGCTGTGAATCCCTCATTACCTCACTCAGATAGGTCATATTCGCTTTCTCACATTTCTGTATTGCTTTTAATGGAAAGGATTTTAGTTTGTACAAAAGAAAGTAACCTACATCAGGCCAATTTTATCAGTCTGTGTATTCATGTGCATAGATTTCTGTGCAGTGTATAAGCAGAGATTACTGATAACATCTGACATCACAGAAATCCCCACTCCACTATAGGCCATTAGGCTGACTCATTTTATCTCTTTTAGTTCATGTCCGTTTGCTATCATCAATTCTTTGCAGTGTATTATTCACATGAATGACTGAGTAACACTGAATTCAAATATAAAACCTTCTTTCTTAAGAGATAAAATATTGTATTATACATCCTGCAAATGGATAATGCAATATGTGGATGCCTATAATTATGACCAGGAGGGGGAAAAAAAGATGCAGCAATGAATGGTAGCTTGAAAATCTTCTGTAAGTCTCTAGTTATTATTTTATATTGTATTTCTAAAAGTAATGTATTGATTGACAAGACAGTTGCACCTCATTTTCAATATTCATTACATTTAAACATAATTAATATATAGCAATAGACATTTTTTTTCTCATCGCATATCTTGGCATTCACTTTACAGGTTCACATGCACACTACTCATACACCATAAAATAGGAAAATAAAAATAACCAACCTCACGTAAACACACAGTGAGGAATGTACTGAATTAATCTTAAGCTTTTCCCACTCTTCTTCAAACCTCATCTTAAACACCAGTTATTGGATTTACTGTAACATTTGTAATCCTTTGTGTAGGATCAAGCTATAAGGATTACTTAGATACAAGCCTACAGTTACAAGCATTTGATACTATAATAACATATGTCTAATGTGTTCTTGGAGAAAAAAATGATTCTGGGAATATGATTTAAGAAAGACCATTTTAATCCTGGTTTCTGCACAAACACAAAAAGCAAATTATCAACAATGTGAAGAGAAAAAGATTTTCTTGTGTGTTTAAAGGAGTTGTTTCAATAGCTGTACGCCACCTGTAGAGCAGCAATTTACACCTGCAGGCAAGGCTCAATTACGGACCATTCGACTGGTAACATAATTAAAATGAATATACAGCCTCTGTTCGGATTATAAATGTCATATTAAGACAACCATTTTTTTCATTATTAAATGAATAAGGTTTAATGATTTTTCTAAGCTTTAAAGGAGTACAGAATCACATTTTAGATTCTCTCAGATGTGTCTCCAAGCTGTGGGTAGCTCCCCTAATTAGATAGGTGTTTGTGTGCTGTAGGTAGACTATTGCCAATTATCACAGTGACAAAGCAAAAACATTAATAAGAAATCGACTGCAACCAGACAGCAGTGTCTGGAGATGCAAACTCAAATAAAACCTTTTGCAGACAGGTAAAGCCAAAGGTGAAATGCAATTAATTACTCTATATTGGTGTAGATAACAACACTGAACAAGAATTATTATACATTTGTACATCTTAATTAATGTGACTATAATTAACCTGTAATGACTCCCCCCAAATCTGCCCCTAATTAAGGCAAAAGATAAACTGTCTATCAAATCAACACTCCTCAATCAGCTCATGCCCAGGAAGCTGAGTCCACCTGATAGTGGCAAAAAAAACAAACAAAAAAACCCTACAGTTTAACTTAGGTAATTAAGATAGCATCTTGACACCATAGCCCTAAGTTACTTGTACACTCTTAGATTATCGTTTACAAGCATCACCATGTTCTGGTGAAACAGGGTCCATATTGGGTTGGTGGAAGAGTTTATTAGATTTGTGGCTCAGCTGCAGGGGAGGGGTGGCACAGTGGGTTCAGGGGGGGCGCCAGGGGAGGCTGGCTGGCACAGCTAGCAGTCAGGAATTGATTATGTCTCTCCAGTTCATGCAGTAGGACACTGGAACTGCTGTGTATGGCAGTAGGAGAGGAGCTGTTAAGGAGGACCTGGGGTTATGCACCAGAGCTAAACAAGCAACGTCACGAACACTAAGGGAAGTCAGAGAGTAAATGAAGTGTTGAACTAAGCCAAAAAATGTTGCATCCTGTGTGTGTGTGTGTGTGTGTGTGTGTGTGTTAGGGCTCAGAGTAACTGGCTCGTTACACTGGCGCCCAAATTTCCCCAACACCGGATATGTCGGACCTGCAGTCCATACAACTGGTGCAAGTGCTGGGACAGATGGCAGTATGGCAGAGTTGGCTGCCATACACCATGAACAGGCGGTGATGCAGAACCAACAGTTCAAGGCCTTGCAGGCCCAGGCCGAGCAAGCTCTCTGCTGCTCTTAGGGCCCCAGCTTCAGCCTTGAAGCAGCCACCAACATACACCCCTGCTAACTTTGTCCCATCTGCACTTCCTCTTTAGGTCCCAGTGGCTACAAGCGCTTCCCACTTAGAGGGAGCAGTACAAATACCTGGGCAGGAGTGCTGGAAGTGGTACTTATGGTTTGCACAGCAGTGACACAAGTTTGTCCGACACTGCTACTGGGGAGGGGGAACGTGTGGGGCCTTCTCAGGAGATCCCGCCAATTCCTGTGATTCACTCCATGGAAGATTTTCCACTGGAACATTATCATGACTACACTCTATGCTTGGCCTTGGACCAAGTGATAAAAATTGATGTTCACATTGTGTGCCCTCAAGCACCACAGTCATACCCCCATTTTGTGTTGTTTAGGAACATATTGTACTGAGTGAGTCATGACATTCGCACTGGAGAGGAACACACCCAGTCGCTGGTGCCTAAAAGACATCAGGAATTAATCTTCCAGGCGACTCATTATAACCTGATGGCTGGCCACATGGGATATGAGAAAAATCTGGATCAAATCATGGTCGGGCAAACGGAGGGATGTATGCCGGTGGTGCGCATCCTGCCTGGAGTGCCAGTTAGTAAACCAGCTGGACGTCCAAAAAAAAATCACTTTTGCACCCATTACTGTTAATGGAGGTCCCATTTGACTTGTGGTGAAGAAAGATGCGTCTATACGGTTTCACGCGGTATCACATTTTGCTGCATATCCCATGACCCGGGTCGACGAACTTGTGGACCAGTCCGGCACTGTTCACATTTTTATGACAGTGGATTTGACCAAGGGCTACTGGCAGATTCCCTTGTGTCCAGAGTGTAAGGCATTCTCTACTCCGTGCGTTTTTTACTAATTTGTCACCCTTCCTTTCGGCTTGTTTGGAGCCCTGGCCACTTTCCAGTGTATAATGGACATGGTGCTGCATCCACACGCCACATATGCCATCACCTACCTGGATGATGTCATCATCCACAGTGACACCTGGACAGAGCATGTGCAAAAACTTGTTACAAAAAGATAGCTAATTTCTCTGCTGCATTATATACTTGATGATGTTGTTTTTGTTCAAGGTTTTACACTTTGTTAAACATTTGCTTTGGGTGAATTTGTTTTCTTTTATTAACCCTGTTATTAGTTTTACTAGGGGCAAAATTATTATTATTATTATATTTTACCTTTAATTACCTACAATAGATTCTTATTAAAAAAATTACAATATTAATATTTTTCTTTCTTTTTGTATAAATCAGAAAAGGCTCACACCCCACACTCCCCAATTATTTTTTAATCAATCATTGATAATAAAAAAAAATCTGTGTAATTTCAGTGAAATAAATGTTATCACAATAGCATCAGCAAGCTTTTATTTATTTTCCCTGCAAAAAAATCATACTCACCCAACTTTCTTGTCATTGTATATATAAAGAAGCTGGTGTCCTCTCTCTGTTTAGAATTACCACAGTGGCATGGCTTCTTTGTTTAATTATAGTTGGGAGTCCTATGGCAGGCAGTGGGTAATGTTTGTGAGTGTTTGTTAGTTGTAAAACTAAATCAATTATGCATACAATGAGAGAGACCTTTTCTCTGGTTGAAACTGACCGTTTGGACAATCACTTTTTTGATGTGATCCAGTTTAAATGACTGACAGCACAGTGCTTTGTGGTGCAACTAATAATCCTAAGATGATGTCTTCCTGTGCAAATGTTACTCTTTGAAAAGGCATTCTGTGTTCTGGATTAAACCCTCTGATGAGCCAGTTATAGCCAGTTAGCAGAATGTGTGACACCCCTGATTTAGCTCAACCAAAAATGACTTAAATATTAAATGGATAACATAGAAAAAAATTGCTATTTAAAAAATAAAATAATATGCGATACAGTATTATTAAAGGGTTTCTTCTTTTTTGTTCCTTTGGGAAAAAGTTCATCACCAATGAGAGGAGTGAGGAGAGTAAAAATTAGATTAAGATTCTGCTGAAAATCAAGAAAACAAGTTATTGTAAAAAATTTATTCAAAAAAGACAAAGTGACAAGGAGAGAAAGAGACTTATCATGTCTCAGTTTTTCAGTCTTTGCATGTGAATGGATCTATCCGGGTCATTGGTCTTGTTTCCTCCTGGCTCGCCTGTCGAGTTGAATATATGTAAACTGGCCTTGCCTGCGGCACTTTTTAAAGGATATCAGTTTGTTGAAGACTGAGGGCCCGCAGTCTGAAGGCCCAACTGAGCAAGCAGTTTTGGTGGGTGTGTGGGTGGGGGTAGAATTTATTACAAACTCCAGATTGAGCACAATCCCCCAAATTCCAGTGTTATATGTGCCTGTTGACTCACGTGGACCTTTTCCAGTTCCTGGAGATCAGAACATGTGAGGTGAGTTTCTATGCACGTATATTTTGCTTGTGATGTTGGGCAACCGAGTGCAGCTTCCATTCCCAACATCAGCATTGGCCTTATTTATCATAAAACATCTATCAAAATATAACAGGTGAGAAAGGGATTCAGAAATCTGAGAATAATTGCATGCAGTACAAGGATGCATTGTATTATTGTATTGTACAAGGATTATGCAGGTAAATTGTAACAGGTGTTAGCTAGATGTACAGTGTTGTGCTTTTAAAGTGAGAATTAACATTAATTAAAAGGGAAAAGCAGAGAATTAATTTAGAAATCTGCTTTAAGCTAATTTTGTATTACTAGAAAATTATTTTAAAATTTGTACTTTGTTCCTGACAGCCTGTCACAAAAATGCATAATTTGTTCCAATTTATTTAGTTAAAGCTACAAAAAAAATGCCAAAATAACAGCTTGGCAGGCATAAGATGGTATTTTTGCACCAAGGTAATTCCCAAAGAGCTAGTAACCAAAAACTTGGCATATCTCAGTACCGTGTCCAATGTGTCCTTAAAAAATGTGAGGAAAGTGGACAAGTGAAGGACAGAAGAAATGTCAGGCCTACATATTTTCTATAGAAGATGAGCAGCATTCGAAAGGCATGTCCTTAGAAATAGGAAAAGAAATATCCACCAAAGACCTGACGGCACCTGAAAGATGCATTTGGCCCTTGATCCACAAACCATTCACTAAAGCCTCATCAGAAATGGTTTCCATGTAAGGGCGGCTGTCACAGAGCTATTCTCAAGGAAGGAAAACAGGGAGAGAAAGCTGAAGAATGGCAAATTACAAATTAGCCGGACGAAACCATCGAAAGGAGCCAGTTGAGGTGGTTTGGGCATCTGACTAGGATGCCTCCCAGGTGGAGGCCCTGGAGATTATATACTGATCGACTAGATGACTAATCTTAATCTTAATCATCCTTTTTTACAATGTAACCTGAAGCGCACCTCCCGGGAAACATGGTCATTTCCTTGCATGAATTTCCAGCTAATTCCCCCAAAGTTTGCACAAATAAGCAAAAAAAATAAATAAATAAATAAATAGAGGGAAAAATATCCCTGCATTTTATGTTTCTGTGAGCCGGCACTGCTTGTGAAACACCGGGACATGACTGAAAGGTAATTAACACACAAAATGCACCTGCACAAGCATAAACGCCAGCAACAACATTGGCCACTTACGTAAATTACGTCGTAGCTCTACAAAGACTCAGCGCTGAAGTCTGAATCAGGGGTAAGCTGGAGGAGGAGGCTGGGGGAGAGCGAGGTCTGTGCTTCACTGCTCAGGCGGCGGCCCCGCGACCCAGCCCCGGATAATGGAAAATGGATGGATGGATGGATTGATGTTTGTATTGTATTGTTGTATTACCATTTTAGATTTTAACTTTTATTGGGCTGTGTGTCATGAACTGTACAAAGAGCATAGTTAATAATGCGTCACACAATGCGCTATACTTTTAAGTTGCAATTTATTCATTTTTTTGAATATTATTTTCTCATATTTTACTGATGCGTAAACATTGTTTGCAGCAACGCATTTTCATACTGTTAAAATCAATTTATTTTGAGGGTTTTTTTTTCTTTGTTGTCTGTTTGGAGTACAATGAGCAGTGCTCATAATGCACGATGCACAGTGCCACACAGTTAAGCAGCATTTAAAGTGTGATTCATTATTGAAGAATGCGATTACTGGTTTCAGATGCCTTTGTTTAGACAGTTTTTGACATTGTGCATTAAACAGTCCTAAAATGTAACTTGATATCTGAAAGTTTCTTAGTTTTAGAGCAGTCAGTCTAATTTTTTTTTTTGTTTACTCGACTAAGAAATTAGTCACCAGGAATATCCTTAGATTATATCTCTAGCCCCGTGTATTGTATCTCTAGCTGGAGGAGAGAAGTCTGGGCTTCTCTGTATAGGCTGCTGCCCCTGCCACCCGCCCCGGATAAGTAGAAGATGGATGGATGGATGGATGGAAAAATCAGTGGCAACAGGTCTTATCAAATGATGAATCCAAATGAGTCATGGTTTGGCTTCCCCAGCATCTGGACCTCAAAATTATTGAAGCAGTCAAGATGATGACACTACTCCAATAAATCATCAAGCATTTCAATAAATTGCTGCATCTATTTCCCATTTTCTTAACAAAATATGACGAAGAAACGATGGGTGTCTCAAGACTTTTGCACAGTGCTGTATAGAGCAGCAATTCACAACAACAGTAACCTCAAGGCAAGAAATGATTTCTATTGCTAGGGTATCTACTATCACAGGAACTCAAAGTTCTAAAAGATAAGTTGTTTGGAGGTCATACACTGTATTTGGCCTTTGCACATGCTATAGTACTATGATCTAGAATTATGTAGTGTGTGTGTGTATGTGTGTGTGTGATATGCACAGTATTGTATTGTACTGTATGTTGGTGAATGTGTCAATGAACCTTTGACCTTTCCAGCTTAAGTGTTGCTCTCTCACAGCCTGCCTGCTCTAGTCCTCTAATTAGAGTTGCCAGCCCTGACGGAAATCTTGTCACAAGCCGCCTGCTCACAAATGGCACTCGCCTGTTTTTCACCCCTATTTCAGAAAAGTGTGAAAAAAATGGAGAGGTGGCACATTCTCACTATCTCAGTTCATCTCATCCCCTTCTTCTCTCTCTTTCCTCATGGTTTCATGTGATTAGCTGTGAGGGTGGGTAGATATTAAGGTGTGCTTGGCTGCTTTTGCAGTTAGACCAGCGCTGAAATGAAATCTCTCCACCCTGAGATGAAGGCAGCTTGCCTTAATTACCCTGTTTACAAAAGCACAAAACATTTTGCAAACCTTAGTTTGTTCATATGAAGGTTCTTAGATTTATACAGTCACTTGTCTGTGCGTTCTCCCTAGCTGACAGATTTCGATAACTTTGCAAGTTGCATACACAAACAGCAGTCTTTCAACACCCCTGCAGTTATAAAAAAAAGCAATTTCTCTATTCTTTCATCTTTTATTATATGTAGAGGTTGCCCAAGGAAACTAGAGGTTCTGAAAAAAAGAACTAAGGCCATGCTGAGAGTGTGAACAGAGGGGAAGGATTCTGACTTTACCAATATAGTAAGATTGAGGATACGTTCAGCAATGCATAAAACTATCTTTTAGAACCGATATCATAGCAACAGCACAAAGACATGTTCAAAAAGAGGAACCAAGCAAATATGTACAAATCAATAACCACTTCCATGCTAATTTCCAAGATTAGTTTTTGGTTTTGTTTTTTTTACAGTTCAATTTAATTTAATCTGACAAGCCACTTTAAATAGTAAAGTAAAAATACTCCAATATCATAGACAGAAATCCATCTAACAATCTCAAATGAGAAAATGTGGTAATAGTGGGGAGAAAAAAAACCCTAATAAAAGGAAGAAAACTCCAGCAGAACCAGGTTTAGATATGGACTGCCATGTATTGGGGTGAACTTAGAAGCAGACAGATTATTGGAGGATTTCTTGCTTTCTTATGGAAAGCAAGAAATTGAGTCAACATACAACAAGAGTTTCCTGACTGGCTTAAGGCGCCACCTCTCATTTAACTTTTCAAAATTCTTGGAACCACAGGTAAGTCTGCTTTCTAAGAGCAAAGAATAGTATGGTAGAATGACATCTTTATGATATGATTGGGGGGAGTGTATTAGGGCTGTCAATCGATTAAAATATTTAATTGCCATTAATCACAGATTTTCTGTTCTAAATGTACCTTAACACCATAACAGGATATTCTTCATGTTTCTAATACCCATCAGCATAGGAGTGGACAAATATACTTGCTTTATGCAAATGTATATTTATTATTGTTGCAACAATCGAAAACAATGACAAACACTTATGCTCCAGAAAAACCTCAAAGGTAATGCATGCTCATAAAATACGCTATAAGAACATGTAAGCATATACTTGCACACAATGTAACTGTGTCTAACCTAACATGGACAAAAATTAAGACTCACAAAAAAACATCCCCTTCTAAGTGGGATCAAAACAGGCAAACACAACAATATAAATTAAAAAACAAAATTTCCAGACTTCTCCGTTGATAGCTTTCCAGCATGGTCTGCCTTTGGTGATGCGGACAAGGACTCAAATACCACTTGCTTGGCCAGCAAGTGGTATTTTGGACTTAACGTACTACGGTGGTAACTCAGTTCATATGGACAGAAAATACAAATAACTTTGGTCTTGTAAAGAGAACCATTTGGCAGAGCTTTAAAACTAAACCTGCCATTCTTTTGTGCTTACCATCCACAACGTTACTGTTGCATCGCTTCCTGACATCTCAAACCACAGGGGCGGGCCAAAGGTCACAGACCGTGCATTTTGTTAAAAGAAATAGAGGCGTTAAAAGGAATTT
>JAVDPK010003186.1:41185-60814 GCA_034780415.1 Cichlasoma orientale
CTGCTGGGATAGGCTCCAGCCCCCCCGCGACCCTAAACAGGATAAGCGGAAGCAAATGGATGGATGGATGGATGGTCTCAGGCAGAGTCATTGTATACACTGTGTCCATGTCTGCCAGGTGGAGTGCAATCTTTTGTGTGTGTGCGTGTGTGTGCGTGTGTGCGTGTGTGCGTGTGTGCGTGCGTGCGTGCGTGCGTGCGTGCGTGCGTGCGTGCGTGCGTGCGTGCGTTTTCAAGTGGGCTACTACAGACAATTCAATAGAAATATTATTTTGAACCAGTGAAATTTTTTTACTTCTTCGCTTTCTTTTTTGTGAAAATAGTGCTTTCAAAAGTTTAAGGCAATAACTAAACATATATTCAGTTTAAGGGGTCGACAACTGATAACTAAAGCAAACATATTTACAAAACACATTTAGAAGAAGTAGTTATCTGGCTGCACCTGGAATTTAATTGCCCTTGGTGAACAATACAGCTACAACTGCAACATGTGGTGGCTATAAATACACACATCCCAGATTAACCTTAGGTTGAAGTCACAAACAGTTATGACAATAAACAACTGTGTTGAGCAACAATACATAGGAATGTTTGCATGTCCTATCTAAGAGCGGTTCATCTGAGCACAAAGTGATGTTGGAAGCATATGAAAAACAATAGCATCAAGAAGCATCCTGGCTTCTAACACAAGAAATTTGATTGTTATTGCCATGTGACCTATGCAGTTCAGTCAAGATGCACTCATCCACTACACATTGGATGTTTTCAGCTCAGTCGTCCCCTAGCATAGACAGGAATGATCAATAAGACCCTCTTTTACTGCTTCACTTCACAACTGTCTAGTCCTGCAGCTCTGGAATAGTTTGACATGCACAGACAAAGAGGTAAACAAACTTAGAATGGCAGAGGTGAGTTTAGAGGGCCCTGCAGAGGCTTCTTTTTAAATATATATATATATATATATTTTTTTTTTTTTTTTTTTTTTAACCGTTAGTCGCCCTACTCCTCCCCCTGCTTTTTTTAGACCCATGTTTTTTTTGTTTTTGTTTTTGCTGTCTCTCCATGGTGCTAACATTTTTTGCAGCAGTTTTTCTTTTCTTTTTTTTCACCTCTGGCATACCCCCAGCCTGCTTAGGTCTTCTTTTTCCATGTCAACACTTAAATCCCCTTTTCATGAAAAAAAGAAAAAAAACACTGCAGGAAGAATAATTTCTGTTCACCCTTCTTCACCTTATTCCGAACCCAGCGTGAAAAGTTGTCATCTGTGATTTGCACCACCGTAGTCAAGATTTTGCAAAGGGGATCTTTTCAGTTTAGCAGAGGCAGGTAGGCTTTGTGGGCTCACAACCGGACGCTTTGATTGTTTTTGGCAAACAAAAATGGTTCTTTGTTTTGATTAGCACAGTAACGTGAAACATTTTCACTCCCTAGTTCTTCACACTCTGTTCAGCCACACCGGTATGATTCCGTGGTAACATAAAAACCCATCACTGGCAGTTTGAGGTGGGTTCAGCTGGGGCTCCTGTGAAAACCCTTGTTTGGCATTGCCACAATACATTTACTACTAGGTGCCAAGCAAAGATAAAACTATTTTTCAAAATAGTTCTGGCACTGTTAATGTGTTACATCTAAGTAAATATGCACTTACATATACATACAAGGTAGACAATAATGTCAGTAATTACTGAGGTATGAGTGCAAAAGGATCTGAGTTAATTATGCACAATTCCTGAGTCAACAGTCTTTATTAGGTTATAGAGGGGGAAAAAAACTAGGAGATAATTTTAATTATTAAGTAAAGACTGTTCATAATTATCTCTGAATCAGCCACTGATTGACTGTACTAGTTATTCTCTTCATGCCTCCCTCAAATAATGGGAGTAAAATAGTGACTCCTCAATACAAATCAATCGATCAATCCTTGATTCATTGTTAAATGTAGCCCAATTTAAATCCTGGCCAAAAAAAAAAGGCCATAATTTGCAAAGTGTTTCTTTAATTTACAGAATTATCTATTATTTACTCATGTTTAGATATTTTAATTTATGTTTGAGCCAGTAAAAACCATTAGTCACCAAATATATATATATTTTAAATATTCTAGAAAGCACATAGTAGGTAGTGAGAGGACTATCTTTTTTAAAAGCTGCTCAACAGACACAACCAGCTTCATTGTTTCTGGACAATACTGCTCAGATATCACATATTCTATCAGAAGCTCAGGTGTACAAACAAAATTGTGATAGTTACTAGCTAGGGTTGAATGTAAAGTTCTTACACTTGCATTTTCACACAGGGCCACACACACAGGGTTTGGACAGGTTTCTTTTTTTTTCTTAGTAAATGCAGTTTTTTTTTATTTACTCAGGTTATCTTTGTTTAATATGAGAATGTGTTTGAGGATCTGAAACATAAGTGTGAGAAATAGGCAAACAACCATCAGGAAGGGGGTAAATGCTTTTCATGGCACTGTATATGTATAATTTTCTAATTATGTAGCTGCTGCTGTCAGCTACAGCATCACTGATACTGAACAGTCTTTACCCATGGCTTCACAGAGAACAAATTTAACATGATTTCCATGTTGTCTGATTTCTATCTCAGAATTAGAAAAGTGGAACGAAGGCACATTCAGACGAGCCGATTCATCTGTTTGAACAATCTGCTGCCCCCCTCAGTCCCCTGCTTGAATTTTTTTTTTCCAATGCATGCTAAAACAAGATCCTAGATTATCACTAATCAAATACAGTGCATGGTTTCCATATTAAGTTGTGGGATATAGAGAATAACAATTTAACATCTTGAACTGCCACTGTAGTCTGTAGGGGTATGTAGTCATTTATCGAGTAATAGTGCATGCAGCCCTGGGGTCTGGAACAAATTTGTGTTTGAAACGTTTATGTTTCTATGTGCGAGACTGAACTGTAGTGTTGTGGGTTATATAAGAATGCATCAAAGCCAAAATATTTAGGGTTAGAACTATACAGATGCAGATGCTGGTTCGTTTGCTGTGCCCTTGTGTAAAAAGACAAAGGAACTAACAACCAATCTTCAGCTTTTTCACATGCATTAGGTTTGCTTTCACGATACCATACTTGTAATCCCCACATGTAATTACTACAGTACATTGTATATATATATATATATATATATTTTTTTTTTTTTTTTGGATATTTTTTGGATATGACCTGATTGAAACCCATCGAAAACTCCTCACTGCCAGTGGGAGAAGTTGCTGGTATAATTTAGAGAGTAAAGTGTTACTCCCATCTGTAGTGAGGGAGAGACTTTCTGGAAGGCTGAGTGTGCATATTTGTCAGTGTGGAAATTGAGGGCTAGACAGGAGAGAAGTTAAGTTTACTCTGCTTTCCGTGTGCATGGGTTTGTGTGTGCATTTCTTGTGTACTTCCCCTCAATAGAGTGCACCGTATTTGATCATGCATTTCATAATCATTAGGTAAGGCCCAGGCAGTGGCATCGGCCAAGTTGCAGTTGTTTATCTGCTGGTGCTGGTGCAGACAGGTGTAAATAAATGAAGAAGGAGTAGCTCCTGAGGGACTAGGAGGACCCTCGCGCTGCGATTTGCTGACTAGTTTCGTCGTAGTAGACCTCATTCTGCATTTTTTCCCCTCTCATGACTTTTGTCCTTTATTGTTCACGTTTCATTTATTCATTTATCATGTTATAACTTATTCTTACATCAATTCTTGTCATGGTAATACAGTTTTCCCTGATTAATCTCTCACCCATTTTTACTGTGCAGCCAGTATTGCAGCAGTACCCTACTTGTTTAATTTGAGAAATGATGTGAAAGGAAAACTCAAAATAATAAATGTTTTCTCCTATGGGACTGTTTGGTAGAAGTGGTATCCGTCTTTGTTGAACCGCAACCCCCTCTGTACCTAAGTGATGTGGTTGCACGTGTGGTTGCATGAATGTTACATCTTGGTCTCGCAAGCACGGAAGGGAGACAGAGTTTATACTGCACATTTTAATAATAATATGTTTTATTTCTGTACATCTATGGTTCATTTCTATAGCTAAAATACATTTAAAAGATATAAGTACACCAAAAGAGGTCACACAATCAGTCTTAAAATAAACGCTGTATTAAAGGACTACACTGAACATATTCAGCTTGGATAAAGACATCCAAGCTACATCTGCATCTGCAAACAAAAATATTCTTCCTCATAATTAACCACAAGAAGGCGGAGCTGATGAAGATGTCTCTGGTATGGCAAACAGAAAAGCTTATTCACTTTTAGCTCCCACATTACAGTTAAGCTTTGCATAGTCCTAATCCTTATTGTCTACAATTAATGAGTTTCCCTCATATTGAGAAACATGCAAATGGAGATTTCTGGTATGGAGAGTGCAATTATGGAGAAAGCTAAGGGATATGAGACCCTAATTATGTGCTATCATTATTGCCATGGCTACTGCTACAGTCGACTTAGTATGCAAGGGTGGAAAGAGGAGTTTGAAATATTATGCAATCTTAATGGCCGCATGTGATAGAACAACCGAAATATTAGAGGGAAAAAAATAAATTATGGAAAGAGCAACACTTTTGTTTTTACTCATAGAATGATGCAGAGAATGTGGAGATGTACAGCATTACTTAATACAGCAGTTTAAAACTATATAACAACAACAACAATGTAGATTTTACTCATAAAGCACCTTTTAAGCACTTTTAAAGTACTTAGCATTACACAACCTGAAAGCATTATGCAGCACAGGACGTCAGTCACATGAAAAGCAGTTGCAAAAGGTAACAGCTGTCCTCAGAGAAAACAAAAAGATGTCTATACAAGGTGAAAGTTAGTCTGAAAAATGGTTGAATCAAGCAAAACAAGTGGAATGACAAAAGTGATTTGGTGCCACACTGCCTTGCAACTCTGCACAAAACACAGCATTGTCATGGAAATTTGATACTACTGCATTTGCCCCTGAAAAAAAACAAAAACTACAACCCATGTGCACAAGCCTACCACTGTGGACATTGTCAAACAAGCTTACAAACACGTAGATTTGGAAGCATTCCACATTGATAAATCTTCGTCAGCTTCTGCTTTAAATTGAATCAATTCTGATTTTGACACAGACAGCTCATGCAAGCCGTCTCCTCAAAAGAGCTTCGTGAGCAGAAGTGTTATTTGACGGAGGATAAAACAGTCTAATAAACAGAATCTATGCACTAGTAAACTTGCCTGGGCATTTTGTTTGCATTGCCCGTGCCTCTGTCTCCTTTGCTGCATTCAACTGAAAAGCATAGCAGTCCCATCAGTGTCTCCTGCTATTTCAGTTTTGTGTATGGGCATTTACTCCCAAATTCATGCACAGCAAAGCTGCTCAGATGTATGACTTCAGGAGCAGTGTAGCCATCTTGCTGTGCACTTTTAACTTCAATGTCATCCACCAGTAGATTTCCCTTAGGGCTTAACTGATTTGTAAATGGTGCAGTTCACCCCTTTTGTACTGCTTACAATGTGCCTTTGAAAAATAGAGAAAAAAATAATAACTTCTATTCCCTTTTATCCAGCAGTGTGCCACTCAGTTCACCTGGGGAAGTGTAGCACTTGCATGATAAGAGGAATATTGAAAGAGAAGCCGAATGAATTCAATATTTAAATATTTTCCTCCTCATATTTTTCAATGTTCCACACTTAGAGTAGACTCAAAAGTGCTTGCCTGATATTTTAGTCACACATACTTTGCCTCGTGCTAAAGATTTTATTTTATATAATGGTTTATAGTTGACTCTTAGTTGTAAAGTTTATTATAATACTGAATCAATGAATATTCATCTATTAATTATTTATCTACTTTTGAATTGACCCCATGAAGTGATTAATCTAAGACACAAACCCCATTTCAAGAATAGCACAACATATTAATCACAGGTATAACCCACAGCACTCCAATGACATTTTCTTGGTGACCCAGGCTGTAAGGTTGAGAGAGAGAGTAGGAGATGACCCCATTAGAGAAAAATCCACAGATCCATCACTTGTATATTGAAACAAGATCATAATGGTTACATCAAACTCAAAGACCTGACCCCTGATCAGAGCTGCCCTGTATGAAGGGCCCTGGATAATTGCCATTGTCATTGTGCCACAGGATTTCCTGCCTTCTCTGTAGCTCTCACACACACACACACACACACACACACATTCATTGCTGCCAGGCACAGTGTACAAGTGCAGGGGCAGCTCTATCCCCTAAGAGGCCTGTAGTCACACAGCCAGAGCCAAAGGATTCGTGGTAGTTGAAAGCAGCTTTTCTATCACAGCTACCTTCAAAGACCAGGAAGCCATCCAGAACACAAGGACATAGGATCAAAGGCCCAGAGAGCTCTTGCTAATTAGTAGGTGGGAATCCTGTAAATGCACCACAAACTATTGTATGCCACTGTAACATTAAGTGATAGAAAAGGTTGACCAAAAGAGGCAATAAGAGGATGTGACAGGCTGAGAGAGGAAAATGAATGAGGGAATGAGGGAGAGAGAAGGACGAGATGAGAGAAAGGATACGCAGTCGTATTGTGTTAACGTGCATGTTCTGCAAGCGCGTTGTTTCGTCCCAAAGTGAATGGCATGCGTAGGCGCACACTAATGTAAGCTGAGAATGCAAAGTCACAGCACCCTTTTTTCTCAGTGACAGTCTCCCACTAGGCAGTGGTAACCTCCCTCTCAGTGTGTCTACGCTGCTCTAATCACATAAGCAAGATAGAAAACAAGTCACTGTAGTACTAAAATAAATACATACTCATTGTTCAAGTGATACCCAAATGCGGGTCCTTTCTATGAATTTTCTAAATAATGTCTAAATCCTGCAATTACTAATTGATAATCTGACAAGCTTAACCTGTGTTTCAAATCGGAGGCAAATGTAGTTATTTCCTAGTGTGGTACAAGTGTGATGTATCCAAACCCATCCCCTAATTTGAAGGAAGTGGTTATGAGACAACAGAATCACCAAGTGACTGCTATCCAACTAGGAATTCCTCGAGCAACTCGATTAATTCGATTATAAAAAATCCTCGACACAAATTTGTTGCTTCGGTGCTTCGTTTAAACTCTGCAGCGCTCAGGTGTCTCCAGGTAAGCGTAGCGTTTTTGCGCTTTTTTATCCCTGATTAGCGACTAAAAATAAACCTGCAATCAAAATGTATTTAGGAGGGCACTTGTGAATAGAAAGCATTACAACATTACATGCATGCAGCCCCCAGTTTTTCAATAAAAACGCTACCGAGAGGGTGAGCTCAGGTGGAGCGAAAGGAAACGTTTTTCTAGCGTCCAAAGGAGCAGCACTTTTTCCTGTAGCCACCTTAAAACCTTTACTGGGAAACAGCTGGAGGTCCTTCATCAACCAGCTGATCAGCAAGTGTCAACGTGAAGAAGAGAACTTTGTAGCTGCTCCATCCACCGCTGTTTGTTTCACACAGCGAAAAATCTGCAGTAAATCTATGGAAGTTAAAATATGCAGATGTATAAGACATAGGTATTTCTTATCTGATTACTAAAATAATCGATAGTTGCAGCCCTATATCCAACACATGATTGTGCTCTCTATAATGTTGCACTGTACTGAATGTGCCATATTTTTGGTATATAATGAAAATCAAATGTAGCTGTTTCTTCCATGAGAACACTGTGCGGCACTAATGGGCTGCAACAGAGGTCTGCAACCTATAGCAGACAAACACTGGGAGACAGAAATAAAGAACAAAAGTCATGGCAAAATGCCCACTTTGCACATATAAGGGGTCACCTTCTCATAGCTCTCCTCAGACTCGGTTTCAGAGCGGGGCTGACAATTTGTTTTAATTTCCCTCTGCAGAAAAGCGGTTTCCGCTCCCTCCCATCTGACATGCCTGGGGTACTAGCAGACTGGCAGTGCAGTACTGAGCATTTGTCAGCAAAGATTGACTTTTTTGCCCCATGAGGTGTCGATATGCTGCACCTGACAGGCCGCTGGCTCTGCGCAGTTTGCTTGCCTTGTTAAGTCTGACACTGACAAGAAGCGACTGGGTGAGAACTGACACACAGAGGAAAATCCACGGCTACAGCAAATATTTGATGATGTGATTTTCGCTGGATTGGAGATGGAAGCTAATGTTGACATTTGTATAACATCTGCACAGTTTGGTCGTCAGAGTCTGTCTCTCTCCCTGGTTTTATCGCTCACCTCTCTGTGCTTATCTATCTCTCGCTCTTCTCTTTATGTTTGCACAGTAATAATGCTACCAGGAAAAAGCTCGAGTTTTCACACTAGTAAGAAGACTAAAACACTCTTCTAGAAAGAGAATTTTGATCTGAAGAAAGACAGAAAGAAAGAAAATAGTGAGTGCCAAGCACAGTAACTTCCAGGTGCATGTTCCCTTACAATTTCCTGCTTGGCTTCACGTTGCCATATGCCAGCCATCAATTCACATATCAATGAGACAGATCAGTGTCACATATCTTGTTATATTGAAAGATTTTTTTTTAAGTCAACTTTCCACGAAGAGTTGATGTACAAATAAGTTTACATTGCAGGAAGCAGGAAGATTTGAATCCCAATGGGAAACATACTGTATGAGAGAATGCATTATTCATCATTTCCATTTGGAAAACTTCTAAAACCACTAATGCAGTTTTAGCATAAGGTTATTGTGACTGTCTTTGTGCAAGAGATAAAAATGTGTCACAGAGGGGACAGAGCAAACTATGAAACCATCCAGATGTTTGAAAAAGAAATTGAATAGTGAAAACAGATGAACTGAATGCAAAATCACTCCCTGTAGTAACCTGCACAAACATGCTACAGTTTGCCTTTGACATAAGAAAGCAAGGACAGAATAGAAAGGAAGGGGAATGATAAAACTGAGTACGGTAGCCTGTTTTTTTTTGTGTGAGTGTGTGTGTTTTTTCCCCACAGAGTCTGGGTGGTTCCAGTGGGGGCATGAGAACACAGTAATGACTTTAATAAAGAGGACTTGTTCTTAATTGAGATTAGATTTCTGTTTTATCTAGCTGCCAAATCAAGTATCCTTTAGTTCCAGTCTGAATGGCGTCTCATTGTGGTCCATTATGTGGTTGATCGACCATGTTAATTTAAACTGCATGCCATCAGTTAGCTGGTATAATTCTCAGAGAAGTGCAGAGCCCCTTTAGTTTTATTATATCAGAAGAGGATTTTTTCCCTCCATTTTCTTTGATTCAACCACCCATAATCACAATAAGTGTATGTTTCTGAAAGGTGTACATAGACATTTACACTGATGTGCTTCATGTGTTCTGCCTCCCTGCTATGTGGTACAGCAAGATTAGCAGCAAAGCACTGCTACACTTTTGGCTGTCTTTGCTACATGCCAACGTGACCATGTGACTATGTTGGACAGACTGTATGTTTGACAGTCTGAGTGTGCTCCACCCCCCTCCCTTTCATGGCAGACTAGCGTGCCTTTTAGTGCAATTACATGGGCTTCTACACATCAATTAGCAATCCAATTAAGTCTTGATGTGATGAATAGCGGTGAATAGGAGTGGAGGAGCTACTGATCTTGCTAATAATGATCTTGCCGATTACGCTGATCAGTCAGTGGTTAAAAAGACAGACATCCCAAGGTCATCAATTAACACACAGAAGAAGCAGTAGCAAGAAAGAGAAGAATGCTGATATGCAATGTTTCCATTGCAAAATGATAGCAGTATGAAAATGATAGTTTGTACGCAGTACAGAGCCTAATAGACATTTATTTGTAGTGAAAAGCACAATACAGTGTTTTTACTGCACAGTCTTTATGAGGCAATGACTTATCTGTGGCAGATAAATGAATAATATGTTTTAATATTATTCCTGAGTTGATTAAATTAAAATTAATGTACTTTAGTGCAATTCAGCTTCTCTGTCCAAATATGTTGTGCAGTTCATTTGTCATTTTCTTGTAGTTGGCACTTCTTTCTTGTGTTTATGTTCTAAATTTAATTTGTAACTTTGCTCATTTTACATAAAGTATATTTTGTTTATGTTTATGAACCTGTTCACTCTACCAGTGGTTTAATATTAAATTGTTGCAGAAGTTTTTCTACATATCACCTTTAACAGCTCATCGAGACTTTATCCAGAAAACTTACATAATTTTTCATCCTTGACAGTCTGCATTTACCATATATATCAATTGTTCTTCCTGCTCTGCAGCTGTTTTCAGTAATCTTTAAGTGGTTAAACCATTCTTATTCTGATTAATGAACTAATATACTTTTGAGCCGTTTCAACCTTTTTTGTACTTATATCACCTTTTGAGCACCTTCCTAATATTTGAAAGTTCACACATACCTCAGTTACTCTGGGTGACTGGTTAACTCTATTTGGGTCAGTGACTTGAACTTAATAAAATTGTATTATTTTTCTTTCTTTCCCTTCCTACACTGTCGAGGTCTGGCTATATACTTTAGTGCAGTATTCAGAATTTAATTATTACACAAGAAGGGAAAAAGAGACATGTAGAACTTAGAATATTGCAATATTGCTCTGTGAAGAATAAAACACTGAAACTTCAGAAGAAAACAGTTAAATGATATAAAAACCTTGAAAAGCGCACTTTACATTCTTTGTGTATCTGTAAACAAACTCAAGGCAAACTTGAAACTACAGACAAACAACAACTAGAGCCCACAATAATTCATAATAAACATGTGGTTAATAATAATTTTTAAAAAAAACACCTGCCCCCCCCCCCCAAAAAAAAAATTAACTTATAACTACAAAGAGGCAAAAAATCTGCTGCTACATCTCTGAAATGTATCCATAACCCTCCAGCCACTTTATACACTGCTCAAATAAATTAAAGGAACACTTTTTAATCAGAGTATAGCATTGAGTCAATTAAACTTTGGGAATATTGATCTGGTCAGTTAAGCAACAGAGGGGATTGTTAATCTGTGTCAGCCACTTTGGTGTTAATAAAATTAACAACAGGGGCACTAGAAGGGAAACATTAAGATAACCCTGAAAACAGGAATGGTTTTACAGGTGGAGGCCACTGACATTTTTCTCTCCTCACCTTTTGACTGTTATGACTGTTTTTCACTAGTTTTGCATTTGGCTAGGGTCAGTGTCACTACTGGTAGCATGAGGTGATACCTGGACCCTAGGTTGCACAGGCAGTCCAACTCCTCCAGGATGGCACATCAATATGTGACATTAACAGAAGGTTTGCTGTGTCTCCCAGCACAGTCTCAAGAGATTGGAGGAGATTCCAGGAAACAGGCAGTTACTCTAGGAGAGCTGGACAGAGCCGTAAAAAGGCCTTAACCCATCACCAGGACCAGTATCTGCTCCTTTGTGCAAGGAGGAACAGGATGAGCACTGCCAGAGCCCTGCAAAATGACCTCCAGCAGGCCACTGGTTTGAATGTCTCTGGCCAAACAATCAGAAACAGACTTCATGAGGGTGGCCTGAGGGCCTGGTATCCTCTAGCGGGCCCTATGCTCACTGCCCAGCACCACGGAGCCTTAGTGGCATTTGGCATAGAATACCAGAATTGGCAGGTCCACCACCAGCAAGCCCTGTGCTTTTTACAGATGAGAGCAGGCTCACCCTGAGCACATGTGCCAGATGTGAAAGGGTCTGGAGAAGAGGTGGAGAATGTTATGCTGCCTGTAACATCATTCAGCATGACCAGCTTGGTGGTGGGTCAATGATGGTATGGGGAGGCATATTCATGGAGGGACACACAGATCTCTACAGGCTAGGCAATGGCACCCTGACTGCCAATTAGATATCGGGATGAAATTCTTGGATTCACTGTCGGACCCTACGCTGGTGCATAGCGTCTGACAATGGTTCCTGGGTCCTGGGTTCCTCCTGCTGCATAACATGATGATGCCGGCAGCACCTGGAGGATAAAGAAATTGATACCATTAACTGCCCTCCATGCTCGCCTAACCTAAATCTATTATAATACATATGGAATATTATGTTTCGGCCCATCCAATGCCACCAGGTTGTACCTCAGACTGTCCAAGAACTCAGTGATGCTCTGGTCCAGATGTGAGACGAGATCCCTCAGGACACCCTCTGTTGTCTCATTAAGAGCATGCCCTGCGTTGTCAGACATGCACATGGGGGTCATACAAACTACTGAGTACCATTTTAAAGTGCTGCAATGAAGTTTCAGCAAAATGAACTAGCATGACACATATTTGCACTTTGATTTTTGGGATTTCTTTGAATTCATCTCTCTGTAAGTTGAAAATTTTCATTTCCATCAAATGGTGTGGCACCCATTCATTCCTAACACATTGCCCACTCCATGTCAGTATAGATAGTCAGCATGATTTTTTTTTCCCGCTGAGATCTGGTGTGTTCCTTAAATTTTTTTGAGCAGTGTATACAATATTTATTTCTATGTCAGTACTTCAGCATTTAGTTTTTAGATCATCTGCCGAAGGACAGCGACAGAGGCCATGATGAGATGTTCGTCCATCCACCCACAATTCACAAAAATCACTACTCCTCTCACAGTATATTTAATCATATTTGCACACAATGATCACCTAATGGATCCTCACCCAAATTGTACTCAATTGTGTCATTTCATGTGTCATACAGTCTTGTGAAAAACTAAGTATACCCCATGTTTCAACAGCTTTAAGCCACCTTTAGCAGCAATAACTTGAAATAATTGTCTTCTGTATGACTATCAGTCTCTAACATCTATGTGGAGGAATTTGGGCCCGCTTTTCTTTACAACACTGTTTCAGTTCATTGAGGTTTGCGGGCATTTGTTTATGCACAGCTCTTTAAAGGTCCCGCTGCAGCATTGGTCTGGACTTTGAGTAGGCCATTGTAAGACCTTGAGTCTTTTTTTTTCTCCAGCGATTCTGTTGTAGATTTCCTGGTATGTTTGGAATCATTGTCTTGTTGCTTTGACTCTAGAATACTTCGGTATACAGAGGACTTTTTTTTTTTTTTTTTTTGCAGTTTCTTTGAGCATTGCATGGTCTGACCTTGGGGTGAATTTGCTGGGATGTCCATTTCTGGAAAGACTGGCAATGTGGCAGCACACACCAGAATGCCAACTGCCAAAACTTCTGCTTTTATAGAGGTTGATGGCTGATGGTCAGTTAATCAAGTGCATTTGATTGGGAGCACCTGTCAGCTACTCATCCTCTTAATTGCTATGTATGTAGTAAGGTTGTGCTTAAATTTTCACAGGACTGCATAGAACACTGCAAAAATTTCCTTTGTCACATGATTATATATTATTGACATCCTAATTTAACTTTTAGCAACTGTGCAGCTTCACAGAGAGAAAATTGTATGCTGTGTAATTACAGTGTTTCATGTTTTTGGCCCATTGCAAAAAAAAAAAACAAAAAAAAAAAAACACTTCTAAAATGCCACACAAATGATCTTTTCCTTGTAATGAGCCATAAAAATGATGGCAGAATTAAAATAATGATCTCTTTCAACAGTTCTATTTATTAAACATTTATATATTTTAAGTCTGGTCTTATCCACTCAAAATATTTATCTAATAGTGATGAAGGAAATGTTGCAAAATATTTGCAGAAATGTTGACTTTAATTTTAGTGTAGTATGACTAATGCAAGTAGACAGAGTATACTTGTGTTAATCATACTTGGGGTGACATGCATTTGTTCATACTGCCATACATTCACCCTCTGTGGACAAAAATAAGTCCCCATAATTTAACCGATGGTGAATTAGACTAAAGTTATGTTTCGGTTATGGTAAAGCTCAAGAATATTAACATAAGTTTATATAATATTTTTTGACATGGTAGAAGTGCAACTTTCACTCACTCTCTGTGTGCCAGTGTGTGTATGTTTGTGTAGGTGTATGCGTATGTGTAAATATTGTGTTAACACAATGTAATTTGCTGTTCTGTTTGTCTTTGCTGTTCAGTGCAAAAACCTGGGGGAGCTCATCATCAGAATTACTGAAGTGGATTTCATGCACTTACTAGACCTGACCTGCATTTTTATACAGAAGTCACCTTTATGTGTATTATACAGAACAATAGCTTTTTTGTTATTTTATACTGCAACAGATCAACAAATATGCAATATTACACTGCAGCTGTAAGTTCAGCTCAAGCCATTGTTGGGAAAAGTGAAAAAAAGCATTACATTTTACAGACTACACCTGCTTAAACAACCATAAACAAAAGCACTAATAATAGTGGAAGTAGGAGAATTTATTTTTAATCTTAGTTTTGAATTTTTTTTTCATTGACAACTGCTTATTACGTTGAGGTCTTCTTCTTAAAAATAATTACACATGGCACCAGCGTGGCTCAGTGGGTGAGCAGGCGACCATGTTCGACACATGACTGTGGAGCAGGCGGTCTGGGTTCATGTCTGACCTGTGGCTGCTTGTCTCTCTTCCTACTTTCCTGTCTCTCTTCACTGCACACAATCTAATAAAGGCAACAAGGCCAAAACAAATCTAAAAAAAATACATAAGCTTATAAAACACAACAAAAAATAATTGCTTCATCACATTAGTATTAAAGGTATTCGTGCGCTTGATTAACTAAGCACTCCAAGTTTAGCCAAACTGATTTTCAGGAAGGTTGTTACTATTTAAAACAGTGTGAGATTTCAACATTGACTTGCTCCTTATATACTTCACAAAACAGCACCAGTCTCTGCAAGCCAGTCTTCCAGATTAGGTTGTATTATTTCTCAGAAGTAATGTTAACACTTCTTATCTATATATATATTTTTTTAAAACTGTCTACTTTGAATTGAGCAATGCATTTTAGTTCATAAACTAAATCCTTAGTAATCTCCAATGTAATTTATAACAACAACTAGAAAACAAATGGTAGATAGGTGGTGTAGAATGTACAATGTTTTAAGTAATGTTTTAATGTGGTGGAAGTACTCCTCCTGGAGTTTGCAGTAGATTTAACAATTAAATAGGTGTATATGAGGTGAGAGCAATGATATTTAATAACTGCCATTATTGCAGTTTCTATTATTTATGACAATAGAATCTGTTTTATCTGTTACTGATATACAAGTGCTGTTTCCCAGGGTAACAGAATTTAAAATGTTAATAAAGGCAAGAAGAGTACGCAGTCCCTCAATAATGTAACAGCAGAACTTTGTTGAATCATTAATGTACTTTTTTATTATTATTATTCCAAAACCTTAATTATATGTTCTAATGGTCCCTCTTTCAGTGACTCATCTTTGTATATCTATGATGTCTACATTATGCTTAATTTAAAGTTTAAAGTCCATAAAATCAGGCACATAAAAATCAAAATAATGCAAAAGAATATCATTGTTATTCATGAAACAGGAATACGAGATTAAGAAATTGGGGACTTTATTCATCGGGTTAATAAACACTTTCCAGTGGCTACTATTAGCATAATTCTGTACACCTCTATTACTGACATTTCACCTGACCACAGATAGTTTCATCACTACAAATGAGCAGATGAACTGACATCTATCTAATAACATCCTTGGCAATATAATTTAACTTACTGAAATCTCCTAAAATAAATATATTTTTTAAATGTGGGTTTAGAGACAACATGTTTCTTTACTTAAAAGACTGAAAAACTTTTATAAATCCATGATACTTTTTTCTAAAATAGGTGACTAAATGTATTTACTAGGCTACAACGCAACAAGCATTCTCAACATACAGATGTGCAATCACCACAACATCCACTAGTAACTAGTGAAAAAAAAGTTTCCTTTGCAAGAATGGATGAGATGTGTTCTCTACTAAAATGGTTGTCTACGGAGCATTGCTGTGTGATATGCTTCTCAATAGCAAATTAATCATGTTTTATCAGTGACCGATACTGTTACAAAGGTGTGAAAATCAGAGTTGAGGCATCAAAATCTGTGATGGTAAATTATTTCATTATTGATTGTTACTACCATTAGTTTTTACATATTAATGTGTTTTAAATAACACCTCAGAATAGTGTGTAGTTTTAGGAATATCAGGAATATTCTGAATCTATAAAAGAAAACCACAGTTTTTTGTGGCTGTCAATAGCTTAGATCTGTCAGATTTGTAGATTCTGGAAGTCCACCCCATACATATCAGTTTCTTCCGTACACGCAAACAAAGAAAAAAAAACTTAAACTAAAAGATATGGGACTCACATTTGGCATGATTTAAGGGGCTCACGCAGGGTGCATCTCCACAGTATCAATATAACATTTTAAGAGCTGTGTGGATTTTTGATTACCACGGTTGGGGGTGGTCCTTGATTTATATATTTATTTATTGCAATCTTTTCAGAGTTATGATTGCGAGTTCACATGATAAGTGTTGCTGTTGCCAACAAGCATTAATTTTCCCTTCCATTGTTCTGCTGAGAAAAGCATTACTTTAAAAGGTTTCTCAAAAGCGGACTTTTTGTCGTCTCAAAGACACTAGTAATTTACTGAAAACTTTTATTATTTTGTTTTGAGGCAAAACACTCCTATCCGTATATGTATATTGTGCATTTTTTGCCTCAGAGAACAGAAGCTGTTATAATACAAATATATTTGAAGGCAAATAATTGGTGTTAACATCCCTGAATATAGGTTACAGCATGGCCAGTAGTTCTGGGATATAATCACCAGCTTGGCAGAACTGGATTTTGCTTATTTTATGTGTTAACAAACAAACAAGTAGCTGAGAAACTTGAACATGTTTTTTTAAGTTTTGGAAAAATAAAAGGAATTTATTCTAAATTGTGAAGATTCTGATGTAAGTCTGTTAGTTAAAAACAGGAAGAAGTATTAGAACGTGCAATAGCCATCAAGCTTTCTGTTCCTTTCTTGTGACATATCTCGAGATTTAAGCCTGACACAAGGAGCAACCGCCGCCAGAACCTCCAGTTCAAGTCTGGCATCCATGTTAAGAAAACGCATACTATTTTCTGTGGTCATAAACTTCAGTCAACATACAATTAAGACTGTTACAATGCAAGCAGCAAATAAGGGCTTTTATTCAGTGTACTGTACCTTTTTTTTACTGTTTGTTTGTCTTTTTTTAGTTTTTGTTTTTTGAAAAGGAGCCAGTTGTGTGATCCATGCCTTGCTTGACCTCCTGCAGCATAAAGGCTACAGGAAAACAAGTTCTGTCCTCCTGCTGACACACAAAGAGGAGTCACAAGGTCAGGCGGCTCAAAGGTACAGTACTCAGACATGCAGGTGACCTCACAAATGGTTTAGTGACTATAATAAAATTGGTGAGAAGAGTAGCAAAATCTGCAAACAGTATCACCCTGTATGTGTATATATATATATATGTGTATATGTACACACACACACACATACAGTATACAGTTACTGTAGGTGTAAATAGCCACCTAACTGTAGCCTCTGAAAATGGAATACTGTGGACAAATATGACTCAAATTCCTAAACAGATGATGCAATAAATTGATAAAACTACTTGAATTAAAGTTGGAAGTTTGCAATAAAGTCACACCTTGACTGTTTTCAAATCCAGTGGTGTACAGGACAAAAATGACAAAAACAATGTCCAAACATTTATAGACATAACTGTAAAAACAAAAACACACCGCCTATCTTACCAGGTCTCTTTTTGAGGCCAGTTATGTGTTATACTTAGGCATGGTATAAGCATTTGTACCAGTATTTATGAATAAAATTGGCATGCTGTGTAATTCATGCACCAAAATTCAATTACTGTTTAAGTGTATTCTGTATATCCTTATTGTACGGTTGGGCAATAAAATGATGAAGATAATTATCATAAAATAACTTTTCCTCAATAGAAATATAAGACGTGTTCAATATAAAGTCGATAAACTCATTTCATCCATGTTTTATACAGACAGCATGAAAATCCAATGACAGTGAGAAAAGCACCACACTAAAAAAAAAAAAAAAAAAAAATCACAGAGGGAATAGAGTTAAAGGCATTTCAGGTTAGCTTGATGCGTACCACATAGGAGGAGCAGCTGGCAGCGCACATGTGCTAATATTTGGGCTACTGCAGCCGTACACATCAGTATGTTTGGAATGTGAGCAAGATAAAATTAAATGACAACAGAAAAAGTTAACGAAAAATCAACAGCATTATCAAACCTGCTCCTGCAACCGACAGCCCAAGGCTCAAAACACAAGGACACTGTTGAACAGAAGGGTCCAAGGAATTTGGTAGTGTAAAGATATTTTGGCTATTTAAAGTCTGATTAAAAAAAACAGAGGAGCAGACACTGCAAACTGTGGAGAAAGCATTTTTCCACAAAAGCAGGTAACGCCACAAACTTTATTTATTTTTTATGTTCTCCATTGTTTACATTTCTTAAATTTGAACTGAAGACACTTTTTTTGGTTTTTGTCTTCTTATTTGTAGGGTTGTTTCAATTTAAAACACTTTCAGTCTACACAAGAAAAACCATACAATATAGTTTTGTTTATTCTTTATTTATTTAGAACTGAACAAAATATAAGGTTATATTTGACCTAAATATATATATTTTTCTGCCTCCCATTCTACTTTCAAATACCTTAAGATCCGTAATATAAAAATGAAAGGGTTAAATCAAGATGTGAAAGGGTTAAACCAGGAACCATTCTGTACCCAATAAGGTCTCACATCTTAGTTTGAACAAAAACAGAAGTGTGGGGCGGGCACTCTGCAGTGCAACGCCAACAACAGTTAACTTTCAAATGAACAACGATACAAGAAGAAAACAGACTTTACAAGTAGTGGGCTGCTCCTGATTAGAGTGCACTGACAGGGGAACCAAGCGGAATTTTGAGTCTTTTGGAACAAAGGGGAATAGTTTTATTAAATAGCCAGTACCAAAGGAAAATTTGGGGGGAGGAAAACAGATCAATGACTGCAAATGGACTTTGCAAGGCCAACCACTGTTAGCGATTGGATAAGCACCATTGATGCAGGAATATTCTAAAATTGTTATAAAAACAACAGTAGCTAATTTTGAGGGAACAAAAAAGGAACATTCACAATCAGTGAATCAGTGACAATTCAGCTATTCCCTGCACTCACTCAGACTTGCCTTTCTTTCTCACATCAGATTCATTATATGACTTGTTGGTGTCCAGGGGCATTATTAAAAACAGTATATTACAGTAAAGCCCACATTTAGCTACTTAGTTTTCTTTAATTGAATTCAACAAATGCCTCTTCAAGCACCAAATCACAACATCAGTCACTTCAAGGCACTTTATATTGTAAGGTAAAGACCCTATAATAATACAGAGAAGACCCCAACAATCAGACGACCACTGATGAGGAAGCACGTGGTGGCCGTGGGAAGGAAAAACTCCCTTTGAACAGGAAGAAACCTCCGGCAGAACCAGAGGGGTAGCCATCTTTCTTGACCAGATGAGGGTGAGGGGAGTAAAATGGGGCAAAAGACATACTGTGGAAGAGAGCCAGAGATCAATAATAACTAATATTAAAAGTAGTATTACAGTGTGTATAAACAGAGTAAAAAGAGGTAAGTAAAAAAAAAAAAACACTCAGCGCATCATGGGAAGCCCCCCAGCAGCCTAGGCCTGTTGCAGCATAACTAAGGGATGGTTCAGGGTCACCTGATCCAGCCCTAACTATAAGCTCTATCAAAAAGGAAAGTTTT
>JAVDPK010003186.1:70952-84658 GCA_034780415.1 Cichlasoma orientale
AGAAATATGTAATGTGTGCAAGCTATGTTTTGTTTAGTACTAGCTGCATATATATGCCTTTATCTGTCCTGGGAGTAGTGAGCTGACTGACTATGACAAGGTATGGAAAGAGGAATCACTTACACACAAGTTTACTAAACATGGATACAATCGTTTTGTTGCTGGTTTTAAATTTATCAAGGATGTGTTATAAAGCATTATGCTTTAAGTTACAGTAATTGAATATACTCTCTTGGGCTAATTATCCTATCCTATTATCCTAGTCCATTTTGAAGTTCACATTTGAATAATAATATATAAAATATATGAATGGGTACCAATATGCCTACTTTGTTTGGGTTACAGCATTTAGTCCACTTACCTTGTGTGGTTGAGAGTCTGTCTGCTCTGTGGCGCGTGCATATTGCATCATGCAGTTGCTTCAGATTTTTCAGCTGCACATATATATCATGTGTTCCACGACATTCCAAATGCATTCTGTTGAACTGAAATTCGGTGATTGTGGAGGCCATGTGAGCTTTGTGACATGGCACATTATCCTGCTGGTAGCAGCTATCGGAAGATGGGTAAACTGTGGTCATACAGTAAATAGACGGACATGGCGAGAAACAATACTGAGGTAGTCTGTGGTGTTTAAACAATGCTCAATAAGTACTAAGGGGCTTAAAGTATGCCAAGGAAATATCTGCAACCACCAACCTGAACCGCTGATACATGGCAGGATGGATCCATGCTTTGATGCCATTTATGCCAAAATTCTGACTCTACCATCTGAATGTTGCAACAGAATTCGAGACTCAACAGACCAACATTTTTCATCTCCTCTACTGTCCAGTTTTGGTGAGGCTGTGCAAATTGTAGCTCCAGTTTCCTGTTCTTAGATTAGAGGAATGGTACCCAGCATGGTCTAACAAGTTGGTTGTAATAAGTGGTTATTTCAGTTACTGCTGCCTTCGTGGAAGTAGTCTGGCCATTTTCCTTTGACCTCTGACATTAACAAGGCATTTTCACCCAGAGAACTGCTGCTCACTGGATTTTTTTTTCCTGACTGTTCTCTGGAAACCCTAAAGATGGTTGTGTGGGAAAATCCCAGTAGATCAGCAGTTTCTGAAATACTTAGACCAGTCCATCTGGCACCAACAACCATGCCACATTCACAGTCACTTAAATCACCTTTCTTTCCAATTTTGATGCTTGGTTTGGACTTCAGCAGGTTGTTTTGAACATGTTTACGTACATAAATGCATAGTATAGTATAATATAAAGCGTCTTGAGGCGACTGAGTGTGCAAGCTGATATTAGTGTGGCATTGGGCTGCTTGTCTGTTGGAGCTACCTTGTCAACATCTTACAAAAATCTGTTTACAACCCACGCTTGTTACTCACTTGTCCATTTATTAGATAAAAGTTTATCTTTCAATTTGCATTTTAAATATTTAATTTATTGTGTAGTCAGTATAAAGTAGACCTATAACGGCTGACAAAGATTTCCACGGTGAGAGAATGTTTACAGTCATTAAAGTGTAAAATTTATTTATTTTTTTTAATGGCATCTTTTGGTTTATTCTGATTTTGCTTTTTCTTTGGTATACAGCCAGTTTTGTCTGTGTGTTACTGTTCTGCTGATATCAACTGGCTAATCATGCTTGTGTGTGTAAAATAATTTATAGACCTCGACTTAAATGCTTTGAATACTAATATTACCAGGGGGGAAGACATGAATTTTGTATTATTACAGCTTAATTAATTTTGTTCTCTCCATGTCACACTCTCAGGAAGGTCATGGATTTTACCATGACCTTCCTATAGTTAGACAAATTCTATATTTAGACAAAAATAATTTTGCCTAGTTCTGCAAAACCCTTAATTCTTTTTTGAACATACAGTACCAGTCAAAAGTTTGGACACACTCACTTGGTAAGTATGTCCAAACCTTTGACTGGTACTGTACTGTATGTTATGTGAAATATCAGGGCATTTAAATGATTTACCATCAATAATGAAATATGATTTATACATGATTGACGTACATAAGGGGTGATGGATCAGTGCTGGTTCAGCGCTTTCTTTCAGTTGTATAACCATTGTCAGCAACAGTTGCACTGTAAAATCCAATTAGTTATCATTACTTAAAAAAAGCATGTAAACCGATTGCGCTTAAAAAAAAAACAAGTACAGAGAACTATATATTTTAAGTTGTACTAACTAGTGCTCCTTTGTAGAGTACACTTGCTGGAGCCTATCCCAGCTGGCATAGGGCAAGAGGCAGGGTACACCCTGTACAGGTCGCCAGCCTGTCGCAGGGCCAACACAGAGAGACAGACAACCATTCACACCTATGGGCAATTTATAGTAGCTAATTAACCTAACCCCAGGAACTGCATGTCTTTGGACTGTGGGAGGAAACCCACACAGACTCGCAGAGAACATGCAAACTCCACACAGAGAGGGAAGCCTGGGCCAAGGTGGAATTGAACACGGGTCTTCTAGATGTTATTCTAACTGTGAGGCAGCAGTGCTAACACCATGCCACTGGTCTATGGGCTGGACTATTCAGTTGCTGAACAGGAGAGACTAAACTGTGCATGCTCACTTCTCCTTTGAATGCAAAGTGGGAGTGGCACTCGCTACTTATTATTCCTAGTGAGCCTAACTCTAAATTAAGTAATGTTCACTCTGAACACTAAGTATTTTGAAGTTTTCATATTGGAAGTAAACATTACTTAATAAATCCAAGTTGTGAGAGCATATTTTTGATAACCTAGTAAAGTTAACTAATAAATGTTAGTCAGGATAGCTATTGGATTTTACAGTATGTAGTCATTCATTGCTTGTATCAGAATAGTGCCTAGCAAACTTTTTTTTTCCATTCAGAAGGAACTGAAGAACCTTGATGACGTCTGATAACATTTCAGCCAGAAATGTGATTTATCCAAATATTTGTGATTTCATAAAGTCATTAATGCCACATAACACTCCAAAAATTGTTAGAAATATTGCATTCCTAGGTAACATTTAGGTAGCTGCTCTGCATGGTGTTGGCACATATCATTGGAGATAAATCCTAGCAAAAAGTGAAAAAGGGAAGAAGAGCACTTTGTGCAGGTGACTGTCGGTCATCTTTTCCTGAAATTGTGTGATCTTGCTCTCATCTGTGAAGAGAACAGGATGCCAGTGGCAGACCAGCCATTTCTGGTATTTTCTGGGAATGCCATTTGATCTGCATGGTGGTGGGCTGTGAGCACAAGTCCCACTAAAGGACTGGCAGTGTTTGTTATGTTCCTCCTTGCACAAAGAAGCAGACATTGGTCCTGCAGCTCAGTTGATGCCCTTCTACAGTCCTTGGAGACACAGCAAATGTTCTTGCAACTGTACCTATGGACATGTCATCCTGGTTGTGGTGGACTACTTGTGCAACCTGAATGGACTGTTTGTACCATCTCATTCTACCAGTATTGATGAGGACATTAGCGAAAAGGAAAACTAGAAAAAAAAAAATCAGTCAGAAGAGAACGCTGGTCTTTGGCCACCTTTCCTTGAGGGTAGGCTATTGTTTCATTGAGTTTCACAGCAAATATGAATTGTACCTGTTGTCAACTACACCTGGACTGAAACATAACTTTGCTGTCTACAAGTGTCCAAACATCTTTAGGCGTCTGTAGGAACAGTGAAACATGCCATGTTCAGTGTGACTCTAAATTTAGTGTACCCTTGATTTAAAAGCTAGATGCTTTTAATTTTTGTTCTTTTTTTGTTTTTATGGCTCATTAAAAGCCATTTGGCTCAGGGCACGTTCCTTTTTTAAACAATTTTTCTGCTGTGGTCTATTTGTTAACAGAATTAAATACTGAGGCACAGGAAGTAAGTGTGTCCTAATTGTTTAAAGGTTGTCATTGTAAAACAAAATCACATCTTTCTCTAATTTATGGCCACAGTGTAGTCTTAATTTTTTTTTAATTATATAAAGTAATGAAGTGGTTTGACAGCAGCAGTAGACTTTTTTTTTATTATTTAAAATGTTTTTAGGGGCAAAATTTAGCAAAATGAAATGTAGTAATACTACATGCATTAATAATTGCATAATAAAACCCAACTAGTAATAGTACTTTTCTGCAATTTTTTTTGGAGCCCCAACCATTCACACTCACATTCACACCTATGGCCTTTTTTTTTTTTAAAAATCACCAATTAAACTAACCCGACTAACTGCATGTCTTTGGACTGTGAGAGGAAGCTACCCAGAAATGGGTAGAACATGCAAACTCCACACAGAAAGGCGGATGGTGGATTCAAAATTTTTTTACACATTTTAATATTAAGCAAATCTGTAAATAAAATAAAATACACAAGATTTCATGTAAATTTAAAGATAAACAACTGCATTTTAGTGTCCTGTAAAAATAGTTTCAGAAAATTTCTCTATTTTCACAAGATGGTAAATTTCTGTTGTTTTATGGGTAGGTTACCACTTTTTATGGAATTTCTTTCTTTCTTTATTTTAATAGAGTATGATTAACTCAAATGTATTCTTACCAAAGATTTTGGATCTCCTTGCTTCAGCATTAAAGTGTTTGCTTTCATTTTCCCTCATTACGGTACTTTTTTTTTTTTAATCATTAAGATTTTCTACTGCATACTTTTTTTTTAGTATACTTCATTTTACTATACATCGTCACTGAAGGCCTTCGGCTCTTTTCACTTCCGTATCACTTTTGTTTTCGAAACTACAAACCTGTTCAAATTTTACAACTTTGCAAGGAATCTCAGTAATCCACTGTGAGAGTGGCAACATCAGCTTATGTCTCTGGTGAGAAACTAAATAACTGTGCCAAAATAACACACCATGAAAGACAGTGCAGATTCTGTTATTCAAGAAACTGTCAGAATAGGCTGGTGAAGAGGACTCCCTCTCTCTTAACATGCATTTCCCCAGTTAAATTACTCTCGTAAGAGTGTCTAAAGATGGAGCTCATCACATCATAAAGGGGAAAGGAATCAAATAGCAGAATTCCCAGTTGTCAGTTTAGCAGAGATTTGAAATAACAATCCCCATCAGGGCCAGGCAATGTCGTCTAAGTTCCCTATTCACTGAACAATGGCACAGAGCCGATCCTCCTGAAGCACTGAACAGCATCAAGGGACACAGCTCAATGAAATCAGCCGGGGGGATCTCTCACTTCTTAAGCTTTCCAATAATATGATCCCCTGCTATCTATATTACCATATGGGATCCGGCAGCCAGGTAGGGGCCGAGGCAGCAGGGTTTCAGAAAGATAATTGATTTCAGTTTTTAGCAAGAGGAGCGGAGATGTTGTGGGAAAGCAGTGAACGGACCCTCTTCAAAGATGCAGCTTTCAGGCTGCGAGGCTACATTATACCTGAGTCAAGGAGAATCTGATCTGTTATTCTTGTACAGCTCTCTGAGGTGTTAGAGAGCATGAATAAGCTATGGGCTACAAGAGTTCTCCAGTTGCCATCAGACAGCTAGACAGACATTCAACAGGAGAAAGGGGGGCAGAAAATTGATGGGTGCAATTTTATCTTTCCCTCTTTGAGTATTTGTTTCCAGGGGCACAAACTATCTCTTTGGACACATGAGTTAGAAAGATACAGTACTAAAGTAAATAAGGAATTGTTTAAGAATACTGTATGAGACATAGATGTCTAAAACAAAAAACATCACATGCAAAGAATGGTTCCATCCTTCATCACAGACAAAAAATGTATCCTCCAGGTACCAATCTTGCGGACTGTGAGCTATCACAAGACTCGGTCTCCAGCCAGACAGAGTTCATTCCCCACTGAGTGAAAGAAAGATAAATGCCACCCAGGATAGATGAATGACAGATGAGTCATTTCCATTTATGAGGTTGAGAATGCTCACACTGATCTGCTGTCATGTCTCTCCATGATTGAAATGTGTTTGTGTGTGCGAGCTTGAGTGAGAGAGACAAGAGTGAAAAGGCAGGAAAGAAAGGGTGAGATTGTGAGTATGAGATTCCACGTTTTCCCTACTGCCGTTATTTTTCTAGGAATCAAGAATTTCACTGAAAGGATCGACCCTGCCCCCACCACTCCAGCCAGCATCACTGTTCCATCACCTTGTTTACAACATGACAGTTTGTTTTGGGTTTTTTGGGTTTTTTTGGGTTTTTTTTAGAAAGGTGTACAGTAATCAACCCCCTTGCACCCCCCCCCCATGACTGTTTCCTTCTTCTTCACTAATAAAAAAAAAGAGAATGTAAAGTAGGATTAGAGCCACTCCAGCCAAAAAATGTACAGTATAACATTTCCAGGCACATCTAGTTACAAGGCTTCCTGCATAACTTAACATTTATATCTCTGCCCACACAGAGATAATATAGCCATCATATGTAGACACTAAATTTTCCCATTGCAAAAATAGTTTGAAAAAGACAGAGAAAAGTCTGATGTCTTCAGAGTTTGTGTCATTTGAACGGCCCAGAGAGACCCGAGGCTTGCTTTGAAAGACTCCCCTGCAGACTTAAAAACTCTGATAACTTCTTGTTAAGTTTTATAAGAGCAAAAGCCAATGAGCCAGCTAGCCAAGTAGTAGCCTGCTCTTTAGTTCCAAACCTTACAAAATGCTATCACAGACATAAGACACACAAGCCAATTATCTCTTTCTTTTTACATTGTTTGATGCTCCCACGCTGGTAAGCTACCTGCTTAAATAGCCAGTCAACTTTTCTTTCTTCTCTTCAGTGTTTTCACAGTACTCACACTAAACTGCAGTACTTAGAGCACAAATTGCACACTGGCCCCACACGCTTTCAAAGCTGAAACTGTTTCTAGCTACACATGGTGCCAGTGTTGAACTTCCCATTGTGCATTTTGTACTTAAAATGAATTCCTGAAGGAATCTACAGCAATAATTGACTATTGAACAAAAGCAGTTCTCACCTATTATCACAATACTGACTTCTGCAAAGAAAAGCAACATTTGAATCTTTCAAAGCAAAGAACATTTAGCAGTCCCTCCAGTTTCTCCACCGACAAGGGTAGCTGTTGGTAACCTGCCACTGGTCTTCCAGCTCTACCTGCTTAATGTAATTCAATCTGCCATTTCTCAGCACAATTAGAGCGATACGTAACAAGTCAAGTGTCTTTCCCAAATGGAGCGAGCAATGTGATGGCAAGAGAGAGTAGGAATTGCTTAGAGGAAAATGTTTGTTAATTGGAGAGAACATTTAGCAGACTCCTTCACAAACATATGACAACCCCACCTGCTCATTTGCCAGTCTCCCTGGCTTGTGTTACAATATGGAGCTGACAGTATTGCCTGAGAGTTTGGCTGCTGTCTTGACAGGAGATAAAATCTCAAAGCTGGCTTGTCAAAACCTGCATCACATTCCTCAAAATGTAAAACTGACAAATCAAGGCTGAGTTTTCTGTGACAATGTGTGCTTTTTTTTTTTTCCTTTTCTATTTTTTTTTCCCTTTTATACTTGCAGCTTTAAGAGAAAAGACAAACCATTAGGTCAGAAGAACAAATTATATCAGGTGACATAATTTCACGGTTAAAAGTGCTATAGTTTCATTGAAAAAAAAAATGTTAAGTGATTCCAATAATATGTAGGGTGTTATATTTATTCATTTTCACTACAGTTGTTGTTTTTGCTACCATATGAAAAAAAAATGTAAAATGCATACAAAGTTCAAACGATACACATGCAAAGGCTACATTTTAATCTAAGGGCAGTTAACCTAGAGAAACTTCTGACTATAAATCCCACTTTGTCCTTGTACACAGACGCTTAAACTCTCTTCCAAAAGTATAGCCAGCAACAGACACTATCACATTAGCAGTTGCCTCAGCTGTGTACTACAGATTGTGACATATGGAGTACACCATCTGAAAACGGCGTACTCTAAAATGCTCTGCTGACACTGCCAAATATAGGTTGAAGTATATAGGCTAGTAATATGTACTTTCAATCTCAAGAGGCTCTTGAGTAGCTACAATGTTGCCTTTTTTCAGGAATGTACAGAAAGTGAAACATAATAAGCTTCCCAAGGCATTACATGATTTTTTTTTTCTTAACATTTGGCGCTGAAACGATTGGACTCCAGACAACAGTCTTCAGAGAACTTAACGATCATGCCATCTGGAGGCAGGAAAGTGTTGTAGCCACTGATATCGATCATCTTTTTACACCTTAGTCTCACAGATGGTGGGAAAAAAAACACCATCTGGGTGCAGGTGTTGGTGCTTTAAAAATGAAAAGCAGCCACAACAAAATAGCAACGAAAACATTTGTCCTAGCACTTCTAAAAGTTTTCTTTAATTACGACTTTTTAATATGTGAGCATTTTAAGAGTTAAAGTAGTTCTGCTGCTAGCAGTGGATATTTGTGTGTGGCCATTTATGCCCACACCTATGTAACCCTGCAGGCTTAGAAGCTTGACACAAAGTTTATACTTAATCTTTGTTTTTATACATTATGCCTTCAGATACAGACTTTACTACCTACTGCATATCAAATCCAATCATATTAAAGATGCTTATATGGGTTAAGGTTATTATTTTACACCTTTTATTTTAGGATCATTATTACACATGGTGTAATTATGTGTATGTCTGCAGGTAAGTGTACATCTTAACTGCAGACACCATAACAATGCTGCCATCAAGTGGCCATCTATAGTTATTACAAAAGTCTGTGCAAGATTCAAGGTGCAAGAGTAACTATTGTGTAATAAGACCTCAACAAATTATACCATAAAAAAAGTATTCAGCAACCAAGTGTGACATGAGACATCAACAGGGAGCAACATAAAGAAAAATCCAATAAACTTAAACTCCCAATAAACTCTTATCTCAAAAAATGGATCTGAAAATTTTTAAAATATGAATAAAAAAAATTATCTCAAAAATAAATTAGGAATAAACTGGACTGTCCAGCACTAGATGCAGGTACAGCTTCAGTGCAGTGGATTACATTATCTCCCATGTGGTGTAAAACATCAGAACACAGGGAAATATTATAAACAAGAGCAAACTGAACTCTGTGGATTTGAAGGAAGCTCAAATTCAGCTTTGATTCCTGTGTGTATATGTTTGTATTTGTGTGTGTCACACAGTGTGTGTGGGCATTCCAGTCTCAATAAACACATTTATCAGTGCATCCTCCCTTTTAAGGTGTTCCTGTGTATTAGCTAGGGCTGCAACTATCAATTATTTTAGTAATTTAATATTCTGTTGATTATTCCATTGATTAATCGGATAAGAAATACTTGGCATATTTTAACTTAAATAGATTTACTGCAGCTTTACTTTTCGCAGTGTGAAACAAACAGCAGTGGATGGAGCAGCTACAAAGCTCTCTTGCGCTGCTCAATCTCCCTCCAGGAATTTGTGAGTCCTTATATTGATGCTATGATCATTATTCCTGATTGTTATTCTCTCACTGATAAATTCAAAAACTGCAACAAAAAGTAGCCAGAAATTCATGGGAGGACTTGGCAGTGGTGAACAGGCCAATCACAATTGTTCTGGGCTGCATGGACCTGAGTTACACTTCTCAAGAGGTGCACATACGTCGTAGGTTACTACATAGGTTCAGAGGGGTTTCCACAGCCACCTCGTGCTCGCTTCTCAGGTGGAATTTGAGGTTGGAGTGGGGTTTTTTATTCTTGAGAAGTGTTCCACACATCCACAAGAAGACACTTGCTTCTATCTGTCTCGCTATCGTACTCAAAGAAATCCCACATGGGACTCTGCTGCTTTCTCCCAACTTTTACTGCTGCCATTATTTTGCCGACCAGTGTGGTGAGCAGACACACACACACACACACACACACACACACACACACACAGTGAGGTGCCGAATGGTAGAGCGGAAAAAGTGATTTCATATCAAACCACAAGGCTTTTAAATAAACTCACAAACACGAAAACTAAAGACATTTTATCCATCACTTCAGTTCATTTTAGTTAGTTCCATCCCCTACACTGAATGTACTGTATAATATTTATATTGTCTTTATACTAGACAGTATACAGTTGGTAAAAAGACTGAATTCAGTGAATGAATCTAACCATCCTCAGCTTAAATTAAAATTTCTCTCTCCTACACTTAATGTAACCTAATGCTGACCATGAACACCACAGTTCATGTGCACCAGTCCAACACAGATCTTTACCATAAATTCATCACAGTTCATGTTTATCCTGCACTAAACTGACGATTTTCATGTAACCTTTGAATAAGACAAAGTTAATACACCTCAGTTTGTTTTGCAGGATGTTTCACAATATGAAAATACATAACCTGGGGCAGTCACGTGACCCAAAGGAAGATGGCGGCATAGTTGGTAGGCTCACAAAACTTTGCACCCAAACTCATTTAAAACTTGACCAACAATTGAGACTTGAACATGTCTAAGGCCTCGTCAGTCAAGGAGTGCGACATTTTCAACAGAGTTTGCAAGAAGAGCTCACAGATTACGAAAACAGCACAGATGGCTGAGACCACTGAAGCTAGCGACATGACCAAGTTAGCCGACATGCTAACCAAACTTAGCGGTTTGTTCTGCTCACAGTTCAGGTTGAAGCTGGACGGGATTGTTGACCACTTGAGAGAAATAGCAAACTCCATTACAACATTAGAGAACAACTTGCAGATCACAAGGAGAGATGTTTCAGCTAATGAAAAACGAATTGACGAGACGAAGTCCTGCATTACCACACCTGAAGGAGGAAAGAGGAAAAACATCCAGATGTTTGGCCTCAAAGAGGGAGCCAACGACCTCTCCTGGAGTTTGTTGTTTGCTACCACAATGGCTGGGTTTGGGTCCCGACAAGTCATTCACATTGGAAAGAGTTCATTGCACATTGGGACCAATACAGCTGAATAGGCACAGGACTGTCCTCATACGCTTTCTGAGCTTTCAAGACAAAGAATTTGTCCTCTGCTCTGCAAAAAAACAGAACATCACACACGACGGATCCAAACTCACATTTGCCCAGGATCTCTCAGCTGAAACCATCCAACAGAGACGCAAGTTCGACAACGTTAAGAACGGTTTCTGGATACGGGCTCCTTTCGTGGATTTCATCTCCATCCATGCAAGCTGAGAGTGCTACACAAAGGGAAGATCCACCTGTTATCCTCATTTGTCATAACTTGCTTTTATTGCTGTATTGTTGTGTTGGAACATGTTTGATAAATCAAAAATGAATAATTGGGAAGAAAAAAAAAGGAAAATTCCTAACATCACATCACAGACAGATACAATATCTGATATAAAAATAAGGACATTACAATTAAGGTTTAAATTTCCTGTTTATCAAATGCCACTGAGCAGTCATTCTTTTCTTTCCCCGGGAAATACAGCAACTGTGCCTTTAGCTAACAGATGCACTGTGTGACAAACTGCAAAGAAACAGTTTGTGTGTTTGCCGATACACTATATTGCCAAAAGTATTTGTTCATCTGCCTTTGCACACATATGAACTTGACTGACATCCCAATCTTAATCCACAGGGTTTAATAAGATGTTGGCCCACCCTTTGCAGATAGAACATCTTCAACTCTTCTGGGAAGGCTTTCCACAGAGTTTAGGAACGTGTTTATGGGAACTTTTGAGCATTCTTCCAGAAGCACATTTGTGAGGTCAGACACTGATGCTGATGTCTCAGCTCTAATGCATCCCAAAGGTATTGGGTCAGGACTCAGTACAGGCCTGTCAAGTTCTTCCACACCAAACTTACTCATCCATGTCTTTATAGACATTGCTTTGTGCACTGGTGCGCAGTCAAGGGGCCATCCCCAAACTGTTCCCAAAAAGTTGGGAACATGAAATTGTCCAAAATGTCTTGGTATTCTGAAGCGTGTACTTGTTGAGCTAATAGAAACGCTGCATTTAAAATTACCTGCCACTTAAAATACGCTACTCCCTTTACTCGCTCCTCTTACTTAAGTACAGTAACAAAGTATTTACTTCCCACCTCTGACCATGAACACTATCATGATCATTATCACTACTGTAATCATTACTACCATCAGGACATCTACTTTGGTTAGTCCTAGAGCCAGCTGGTGTAACTGCATAACTGCATAATGATTCAGTGAGAAATATGCACCCAGGAATACCCAGATGTGATATATGCCAATCACAGTTGTAGTAGGATAAGCAAAAAGCTAATAACTGTTATTTTTCATTGAGTCAGAGTTTAACAACTATTGGCATTTACAACAGATAGGTGTGGCCACTAGATGTCACTGCATACCCTTAAGTCACATCATGGCTGCACACCTGCAACTTTGAAACACTTTAGCGCAGTAAACATGCAATACGTGGCGACAGATTCAAAATTACAAACAGCATCAGCCCTGTTGTGTTTACGTTATTCCTCCCTGATGCAATCATAAAATCAGTCCCAGCAGCAGAGGCAAAGTCTGTGAGAGCACATGCAGAAATTTGTTGCATAAGTAACTGCATTTAGACTAAGTTGACTGAAGTTCTTATCTAATACAGAACATGTTTTTTTAACCTAATTCTTAAACTCAACTGCAAGAATAGAAAGTGTTAAAAAAAAAAGAAGCTCTGATATCTTTCAGAAGTTTCAGCATGTAGATTAATATGAGCCTTGTTAACCACAGTTCTGCACAATTATATGTAATAATGTGATTCTTTTTTTCTTAATAAGATTGCATTAAATATGCATTTTATACATGCATTTTCATTGTTGATGTTTAATTACTGAGTGTTCTAACAAGACATTTCTTGGTAATGCTGACTTTTTCTGTACATCAAACAACTACACGTGTGGTACTAAACCTCTGTAATATTCATTAGTGGGCTCAAATGGCACTGGAAAGCATACTATGCTTGTTACAAAAGTTCATAAGACCATAATTTATAAGGTGGTTGGCGTAATCCTACCATATTCTGATTAGTAAGCATCTCATGCCTTCTGAGTAAGGAGTGTTTCATCATATGCACAATACAAGTTTACACAATACAAACTTCACTGATCAAGAAGATAAATTTGTGCAAATGTACCAGTAAAGAATTGGTTATACAATTTCAAAAGTCATTGGATAACTGCACATTTATCCTATTAAATATCCTCATGCTGACCACTAAGACTGCCACATCTTAAGGTTGTGCACATGTGTGTTTTGTTATGGCGGAGCTGTTGCTGGAACACGCACTGACACACAATGAAGGGAAAAAAAGCACTGTGAATTGTTCTGTTTAAAGGCCAGAGTACTTCCGCTTGCTTTGTTTTTGTCTCCAGCAGACCAATACCTGGTTACTGTAACCAAGCCTGGAGCCAGAGAGAGAGAGTGAGACCTATGCCTCAGATCCAGCTGGCCCTCACCTGGAAACTGTAATATGCCCCAAAGCCTTTCAGATTAAAGAGCTGCCTCCAGCCACATTCACATTTACACACAGCGAGATTCCATACTGTTTCTGAAAGCAAACATAATGCTACACTGAAGCAATTGTTTTTCATCTTCCTCCACTGTGATTTTCATTGAAGCACATCAACAGGCTCTGTTTCTGTTTTCCTCTCTGCATGTGTGCTGCACAATGTGTTTGCACTATATTTGCCAATGTTAGCGTGAAGTTTTCATCTATTCAAGTTCACCAAAAGACTTTTGCTTATGTCACTTATGCCACTGTAATACATATATATTACATGTATCAATCGCTCTCTCGTGCCCATATATA
>JAVDPK010003186.1:100583-142785 GCA_034780415.1 Cichlasoma orientale
ATATGATCTTTACTGGAAAGCAAAAACATTTGTGTGTTTTCAGTTTGTCAGATTAAACACACAAAAACAAAACAAAACGACCCTGCCTGTCAATCAGGAGAGCCAGTGGCATGCAGTGTTTTTTTTTAATGCGCTTTGAATTTCACAATCAAAGACAGTACTTCCTAAATGATTCTTGTTTTGGACTTTTCATGGGATTAACTGACAATAAGAAAAATACAGAAAATGACCAGAATATTATTACATTACTATAATATAATAATAATATAATATTCATTTTGCTAAATTATTTAGTAAAACACTGCATTATAATGTATGACATTATAATGACATTATAATGCAGCTAAGTTCAAATGGCCATATTATCCTCACTTCTACAATGGTGACACCATTAATGCGTTTGATTACCAGCAGGTGGGACCACCACTTTAAAAGCATTGGTTTTGGCAGTTTTCAGGTCTAGAGCATTCTGGTGTGTGTTAACTCAATGCCAAGAAGGAAATGCATCAGCAATTATCTTAGAAAATAACTTATTGCTGCCCAATTTAGAAAGGCCATTTCCAAACATCACATGTACAAACTTTTGATAAATTCATTTTAAGACTTTCACAGGACAGAATGAGACTGACAGGTGACTGTCAATGTCAGCTGACAGCAGGACAATTCAGTGCACTAGCACGCAGATAAGTGTGCTTGCTGAGGAAATACATTGGTCCCTTAATAATTTAAACATGAAATAAAAAACAAACATGCGATCCACTTTTTGTGTAACAGAGGCAGGAATTCCTGTCTAGCATGTAAAGAAATCTGCTATTAAATTAGAACACATAAACACATTAACAGGTTTCGGGTTGCATTTAAACACATAAGGCTATGTATCGTCTGTCACCAGGCATGCTTGTTACAATATAAAATTTTGTTAGTTTTAACGCACATTTATGTTTTTTCATAAACATATTTGATTACCTCCAACAAGAAGGTTTTGCATGCATGTGTGTGCCATTCTGTCTGTAAACGCAAACGTTCAAAAGGTTTTGAAGGAATTCTGATAAACCTTTGTAGGGGTGCAGAGTGGGGTCATGTTAACGATCCATTTAATTTGGATTAAACCCACCAAAGTATCAGGTCAACTTAATGATTTATTGGTCAAAAACTGGCAAAAAGCTTTATAACTAAGAAACTATAATTAACTATAAGTATGGTGTGTATTGTCAATATATAGAAAGTAGTGTATAAAGATTTAAAATACCATGTCACATTTGACCTATGACCTCTCCTTCAAGTTCAACAGACAGAAGATTAAACTGATAATAATGATATATACAGTAGAGGTATTTAAAAAGATGTTTCTTACTGTCATTGTTTGTGTTGACAACATATAGCCATAAAAGGAATAAATTATGAGGATTCTAAATATCACATTACTTTGGACCTCTGACCTTTTCTTCAAGGTCAAATAAGGTCAAACTTTCATCAGGTGAAAATTTCACAAAATGTTTTTTTTATCTTTAAAACTATGTTATTGGTAACATTTAGGAAATGATACTGGATTCTAAATATCACATTATAGTTTGCATCCAAATATCAGGTCAGGTTTGACCTCTGACCTCACTTTTAATAATTTACATTTTTTTAATTTAAATTTTTTAAATAAATTAAATATAAAAATCTCTAATAAATCTCACATAAATCATATTCAAACACCAGGTTTTTTTTTCCCTTACAAACTAAGAGCAGACCGTTGGGAAGCACAGTGTATAAGAAGCTAAGAAACACTGAAGCTGAGATGAGTCTCGGGGTCAGGGTAAATCTTCCTGAGGCTCCTGAGCTGACAGAGAGAGTTAGGAGAGAGAGAAAAAGACAGCCAATGTTGAACACACCTGTGTATGCTCGGACAGGTAAACACAAGATGAGGTGTGGTTTTTATTACCCATTTTAAATTATGCAAATTAATTAGTTGTTTGTGTTAAAGTGTGTCATCAGTCACTATGAATTTGTGTAATCAATGAATACTCAAACTATAGTGTGTTAACATATATATTACAGTTTTATAACACTTCAGGTATTTAGTATAATTTCCCTTTTTTTTTTGTTCTTTTTTTGTTGTTGTTGATGAGCTGATCATATTTACCGTGTGTTTGCAGTTTCATTTGGGTCCTCCACCTTCCCTCTGCTTGTGCCATCAGCTGGGTGGTAACATAACACAGATGCTAACTGGGACCACAAAGCCCAAAAACCGTTTACAAAACTTCTCAAATATGCTCTCTGAATCTTTGTTTATAAACATGCATCACAAAAATAGCTGTTTCCGTGACTGATGTGCAGTTATCATTTTATCATATCAGGTCATACATACCAGTGAATAAATATTTTTAACAGAACAGACAGCTACACGCCATATTGTCACATTTAGCTAATACTAGACTCAGTCAACCCAGAAAAAGGTCATGTTTAGAAGCCTTTTTTTTTCTCATTTTATAACATTAAGCTAAAAATCATTTACATTTAATTTGTTGTTCTACTAACTGATTAGTGGATAATTCAAAAACATGTTCTAATGCACAGCTGAATTTGATTTATGTGTGCTGATGACATACAGTCTCGCTTTTTTTTAACATCTTACTTTCTAAAAGTGCATGTCCAATTTGTGTGCTGCTGTATCTCTGTGACACAGTTAGCGTTTGCTGCTGACTTCCAGGAACTGTCGTGAGGCTGCATGATCTGCAATTGCTGTAATAAAAATGCTCCATTGGAGTGAACGGAAATGATGTATCTATTCATTCAGCGGCTCTGGTTTGGGGAAAATGAAACATGTTAGACCAGCTGTTGAGCACAGTGGTAGAAGGGTGATGATTTGGGCTTGTTTTGCAGCCACAGGACCTGGGCACCTTGCAGTCATCAGGTCAGCCATGAAGTCTTTTGTATACCAAAGTATTCAAGAGCTGAATGTGAGGCCATATGTCTGACAGCTACATGCAACAGGACATGCAACAGGACAATGATCCAAAGCACATCAGCAAATCTAAAACAGAATGTCTGAAAAAGAAAAGGAACCAGATGTCGTAATGGCCCAGTCAAAGTCCAGACCTACACCCAATTGAAATGCTGTTGCAGGACCTCAATGCAGCTGTGCATAAGCAAATGGCCACAAACGTCAATGAACTGAAGCAACACTGTAAAGAAGAGTGGGGCAGAATTCCTCCACAATGATCTAAGAGACTTGTAAAGTCATACAAAAAATTATTACTTCAAATTATTGCTTCTAAAAGTGATTCCACAAGTTATTTAATCATGGGATGTACTTGGGTTTTCACACACTGCTTCTGCACTCTGGCAGCATTCATGTTAAGTAAATAATGACATGGTGTAATATGTCATGTGTTGTTTTTCACTTGAGGCTGTATTTAAATCATTTGAGAACCTGTTAAGGACCAGATGATTTATTTTCAATGGCCTGATATGTAAATTGAAAGAGACTGTGCTTCATACCTTCTTTTTCTTTACCACTTTAATCTTACACAGGCTTGAATGGTGTCACCAGGAAAACGTCATTACGTGAAAACATAATTCATGCTTTGGTATCTTCTTTCATGTCTGCAGGGGAACCCGTAAGCAAATCTAACCTCACAATCCAGGCTGTCTCGAGCCTCGCCCAGGGTGAACCAACATCTTTATCATGGCATCTTCCCAGAACACTAATCACATAGAAGAGTGGCTGAATTCAGTCCTCAGCAAACCAGGAAGTCTGAGACCACATTTTGATTTCTAAAAGCTGATTACAAGTCAGCAAGCACATGTGTGGCTCCACGGCAGTAGCCTATGCTCCGGTGTCTTTTTTAGTGAGAGAGAGATGTAGATTTAGACCTTTTTGAACACAGATTTGCAGACTTGCAACTTTTACTGATTCAAATATTATGGACCTCCCCTTCAAGGCTGCTCCCTTGTGCTTTTTTGGCACCTTTTAGCATTATTGCTATTTTTAAATCACCATCTGGAAGTCCCATTCTTGCCACTTCTGACCACAATTTTTTTTTTTTTTGACAAATTGGCTAGCCACCTTATTGTTCTCTTTTTTGTTTTATCATTTTTGTGCTTTCCCACTTAAGCAAAACTTTGTTCATTACAGATAATTGCTGGGAAATTAAATACATGAAAATCTGAACTTGTGCGCTATTTCGAGAAGCGTTCGGACCTCTCGCATTGTCATGTGACAGCACGAACGCTGCTACTGTCAGGCTCCTCGGCAGATGGCTGTGCAGGAGTGAGGCAGTTGGCGTAGAGCAGAAAATGATGAGACGTGTCAGAACAAGACAGATATTTTCAAGCTGCACATTTTTCTCCCTGTTGGAGACTTCTGTCTGTCTGTTTGCACAAAGAACTAAACACACACACACACATGCGCTCTCACACATGCACACATTCAGACTTGCACTTATACACACATTTCTGTAATCATACACTCCTGCTCTTATTTATGTTCACTCATGTACGCAGAGATGAAAGAAAAAAAACACATGCAACACACAACAAGGTTCACCAGCGCGGCCTTGTTGATTAAGAGCATTTCCATTCATATTTGTCCTACGTTACAGCTGTACTCAGCGTTAATCTGCCTTTATTGTGAATATGCATAATTCACGTTGGAAAAGCAGATCTTGAATTCGTGTCAGATAACTCTAAAGTAAGTGTACTTATCGTCTTAAAGTAAATTCCATAAAAACATCAGTATTGTAATCCATAATGTGGGGGATTGGTGTGAAATGCTAGAAAGTTCATATTGCTAGATTGCTATATTTGGTGACTCACACCACACTCACACAGAAACACAAACAAAAAACAGGTGCTCTCATACACCCTACATCCTGCAGTGTGATATCTCAAAATCAATGTCTCCACAGTCTGACAAGCAGTTGTTTAAATTGTGAAATTTATCACATAATCTTCTTTTTCTTTCTTTTCTCTGCTATGACAGAGCTTCCTGTTAATGTAATTGTGAATGGGAGGGTTTCTTAACATGCCCAGTGTGACATCAGAAGGCATACGGTGCAGTATTTATGGTAAGCGTATACTGATTTCAGCAAGTTTGTCAAAGGATGACAAAGACTGCATCAGTTTTAAAGATGTAAAGTGACTCTCTCGATAAGAGAGACCTCTGTTTCTCACCAAACAATCAGATAGTATACCACAGCAGTTCTCTGAGTGTAAACATGCTGAGATATGAGCTTTATCGCCCTCATATCAACTGGCATCTGGGACCTCGCCACTTTCTCTCCCCTGTGCTCTTCATGTTCCCTTTTTGTTCCTTTGATATGCCCGTTTATGCAGCGGTGGTTGCATCAGCATAACCGTTGTAAGTGGCAGTCACGCTAATTTAGGTTTTTCTCTTTTTACATTCGGAATAGGCAGGTGCATGTGAGTCTACACACAAACACACATTTATAATGCTCGCTCGCTCGCTTTACATTTGTGTCATACACAAACAACCATATGAAAACAGAAATACAAAACAGAACAGATCCTCAATGCTTTTTTCTTCTTCTTCTTTAATAAATCCATTTGGTGTGAAGGCATTTGATCGCTTTATACTGTTCAAACACTTGAAGCAAGCACGTGTGTTTGCCCAGTTTAGCATACACGATCGAATCCACACCTCCAACAAATACAGCCCAGAGACATTATTAAATTTGTGCCAGGTTAATATTCACCGCTGGTATGCTGACTTGACAAACTACTGATGTATATATTTTGATTTCCACATATGGAGTAATATCAGCAAATTGAGTTCTATCTGCATACGTAATGTTGTATGTATCACAGTAAAACCACAGCAGAAAATAGCTTTGCTGTTTTGCGTTCTTCCTCTTTCTGTTTATCTTTGTCTGTTGTTTAAAGAGGAGCTCTACCAATCTGCCAATGGACACTGACACCTTTCATCACCACCTTCCCTCTTTAAGCAAAAACAGCGTAGTGGCCGGATGCCATGGGTAGGTACTGTAAACATCACTCCCTTTCTCTCCCTCCCTTCAACACAATAGCATCCAACGTAATTGAGGCAAGCAAGTTTGTGGCTGCCATATGCCAAACAAGGGCTGAATAAATTGCTGGAAAGGAAGGAATGAGCAAAGAGGGTGAAGGAGAAAAGAGCCGTTTCTTGATTGACTCATTTGTTAATCATTAAAGTAGGAAGACAAAAGTTAAGTTAAACAGTTTTTTGTTTGTTTGTTTGTTTGTTTTTAAGCTTTGTTATAATTAAATATTTTTAAAAAGCAGCTTGCAAGCATTCATTTTTTTTCTCTTCATTCAGTAGCATGAGATTGTCAAACTGCTATTCACGTTAAGTGTTACAAGTTGCTTAAGTACGGCCTTTCCCTGTCAGAGATGAGCACATCTCCCTCTCTGTACCCTTTCCTGCACGTTGCAAACAAGTCTGGACAACTTTGTATCTCATCCCTCTGTGGATAAACACAGGCAGGAAATGAATGTGGTTTTACAATGATTCACTCCATACTGGAAGCATTTGTTGTCAAAGAAATCCATTCAAAGCAGCTTTGGCTTCACATGTTTACTATTTTCTCTTGCTTTGGAAGATACGTATCTTTTCATTTAGCTGTTTCCTACCTCTATAAAGCACCTTAGCAGGGACAGTTTTGATTTTTTTTGTAATATGGGGAGTTGTGTCTCTCTCTCTTTTTTTTTTAAACAAAGGCACTGTTTTCAATTGTTTTGTTTGGCTTTTTTTTTTCAGTGAATACTCAAGCATCCAGCCACTTTCATGTATTTTTATTTAGTCTTTTTCCTTCGCTTAACTTCACATCCTCTTCTTTTGTCTTCACAGAATCCCATTCTGTATTTTTCTCTTCTGCTCCGCTATCTTTATTAGTGGAAAGTCAAAGTGCCTGAGGACAGAGCTTAAACTGTGCAGTACAGCTGGTTAGGGACTGTCGGCCAGAGTAATGAGCTTTACCTTTAGCTGAACCATAAAAGCTAGTTCCTGCTTATGGGCATTCCTGCTCTGAAGTGAGGACAACACACAAACCCATGTGCATGTATGCTTAATATCCTTTCTTCCTGGTTGTAGCAGCTATCACTTTCAGGCTTTTAAATGTTTCCCCTCATCATGTCCACCTTAACAAGGCCTGGATTGTTATTGTTGTTGGGAGCATGTTCATCAGTGAATGAACTTGTGCCAGATTAGCATCCTCATAGTTTATGGACTTAACAGACCGCCACTTTCACCTGACAATCTAACTTAAATTTTAACACCTTACAACGATGCTGCATTTGGAGTCACTTCAAAGTTACAATGGTCTACCTGCATATTTGAGATAATACACGTCTGTAAATTCCTAAACAGGATGGATGGATGTTGCTTGTGTAGACCAACCTACTTCACTTTATCCTCTGTTCCCCTGAGGTTCCCTAACCTCAACAGTACATTTTAGTGTTTTCCAGCTCACAGTTTTAGTTTTCCAGCTTGCAGGTTTACTTTTCTCATTAATTCTCATCTATGTCATTGACCTGATTTCAAACTGCAGCTGTTTTGACTGAGAAACAGCCTAAAAAAGGTTAGCGCTAGCTAGTAAATAACTAGTGAACACCAGCAGACAACATTAATGTTGTCGTTTTAAGAAATTCAGCTTCAGAAAGCAAAGACAAGCTGTTGTTGCATACAGCAAACAGCAGATATTGAATATCTCTATTTAATTGATTAAGAAACCAGAATCTAGATGGCTTACTGTGTTGGCCAGCAAACTCCTTGAGGAAACATTTGTAAAGTGTCACTGAAAGGATGTGCATGCTATCATTAAATTAGGCGTAGTAGTGCACTATGCTGGCTAACTCTGTTAGTCTAAATGGACAGACACACAGTAGGCAAAAAAGCTAGTGAGCATATTAATATTTTCACTGAGACATTTTATACTGAAATGATACAGAAGACTCAAACTTGTCAATATTTGTATATTTTCCAAAAATAAATAAAGAAATAAAAAAAATGATATCAACTGACGATCCCAGCTCAATGTTAATGGGTCTAAATTCAGTTTTGATGACAGAGGAGTTTGTCATATCCAGCATGACAGAAGCCAGAGCCAGTGAGGAAAAAAAATCATTTAAATAAAATAAAAAAAACTGAACAAAACACAATAAAATATGATAATTTGCACTCAAAGCATTAAACGGATGATACAGATAAGTTTAATTGGAACATGCAAACTGCTGCAAAGTTTATGCTTCACTTTTTACAAAATGCGGCCCCACAAACTTTTGGAACGTCAATTGTTTTGGAGCTGACTGAACAAAATTTTATTAAATGTAAAAATGAAATAAGTTAGGGTTAGGGTTAAAAATGAGGGATCAATCCTGGAAGGTTGCTGATGTTATACGTTTTTTTACCTCATAAAAATATCACTGAACATAGACAACCAGTGAAAACGTGGTTATCAGCCAAGGAAATGACCAGTCAACTCTAAGACTATAGCCTTTACAAACACAGTTGTTTATAAATATGCACTGTAGACACCCTGAAAGACAGTTACAATGAACTTAAAGAACTGGGACTGTTAGGCTTAGAGAACGCTGGCAGATAGATCATTAGAAATGAGCTGTGATGTTGAAAGCATGGAAATATGACAAATATGACCAAAACAATAGGTCAGCAAGAAAAGCCTATATAGGAATTAAGACTAAAAAAGAAAGAAGAGAGAAACTGGTTTCAGAACTCACATGTAGACTTCTTCATGTTGTTTCTAACCCTGGAGACAATGTGGCCATTATGGTGGCCTCATCCTCTATTTCAGCCATGCAGTCACAGACTTCATTCTGGGCTTGGGAATCAGCCATGTGTATATCAGTGACGATGAAGAACTGAGCAGCGAGACAGAGACAAATCAATAATCCCTGCTAAGCCATAATCCCATTAACAGTAACAACAATAAGCAGCAAATGCTCCTTTATAGGATTTTTTCTGTTTTCTATTGATCCACAGTATTCTTAATGGACTGCAAAAAAAAAAAATGTTTGAGAAAGAAGCATCTGAGCAACTAATGAGACCGCTTATCTCCTGTTCTGATACCCGGATGGTCCTGAATTTTAATTCTGGTAAACTGGTAAAGAGTACTACTAAAGAGTGTTTTATGTTTACAGGTTTGTTTGTTGACCAAACAGCTTGTTCTGATTATTGAACTCAGACCTAGGTGAACAAGATTCGCCTGTATGTCGGTTAGGAAGGGGAGACAGCAGATGCTTTTCATTAGATAGATGAGTGGCGGCAACCATTCGGTGTTAATTTATCTGTTTTTGTGTGAGAGTAAATGAGAAAGAAGTAAAAGAAGAAAGAAGGCTTTTACTTGTGGTGAACTCTGCGTACAGATGGGCTTGCTGGAGACTCTGTCAAGGCCTCCTCTACAGCCAATTCAGTCACTAAGAGTACTGGGATGTGGCAGGTTGAAGAGAATGCAAAGTACCTTTATGGTTTTGCTAAAGCTACAAGAAGAAACACATATTCCCTGAGAAACTAAGACATCTGTTGTCTGTGAGAAGAGAGCACCAGGATGAGAACAGGGACTGAGGGGTCTCTACAATCTTGTCCACACCGGCAGTGGCTACAATGCTAACTAATTGGAAAGAGGCCCATGCATGAGCAAGCGAAGGAGGGGCGTCTGCGTGGCAAGCCAAAGAGGAAGGAAGACAGACCACCTCATTCCCACAGGATGAGGAAAAAAAAGAAAAAAAAAAACAAGAAAACACCAACCAAAATACAGAAAAGCACAGGAGTAAGAGCCGTTTCCCCTCTTCCCTCCCTCCCTCCCTTCCCTCTGTAGCTCTTCCAGACCCAGACTCCAGACTAGCTTCATCCTTGTAATTTAGATTAATTTCTTCCACATTTTCCTCAGGGATTAAGCAGCAACCCCCCCCCCACCCCCACCCCCACCGCTCCTAACCCCAGCATACACACAGCATGCACGCACGCACACCCAGCTCACCCCCTACCATAGTTGCTTAATGCTCTCATTATTGAACTTCTTTCCACCAAATATATCTTCACCCTACCCCCAACCTTCACACAAAAACAGTCAGTCAGAAATGCAAAACCTCTCAACTCAGATCAGCGTTGATAGTTTAATAAATGATTCTGCTTATTATACAAATGGAACTATTATGAATCTTTTAGCTTTATTTAGCTCAATACTCAGTGTCAGCTCGGAATTGTGTTATTGCTGTTTTCAAATACTGTCACCCATGCGTTGTAATAAACTACTTTTGCAGCAATTATTAGCCGAAGTGGTTTGTCATGGAAAGATGAACCTCTTTGGCTTCTTTAAAAGGTTTGTCATATATAAAAGGTGGAGGTTGCCTTAGGAATAATTATGGAATTAGGGATAGTAAAACAGCTGCTACAATAAAAATACACAGTGAACATATAAAAGGCAGTGTGTATTCCCCAGACACAGTCGAATTACCCATGTTCTCTGACAGCTGTTGGCTACATCTCAGCAGGCTAATACCCACAGAGCAGACTTACTGTAACTCAGGTGTTATTTAATGCCAGTGAGTCAGTGCGGGAGTAGACACAAACATTCCTCAGGTATACCAGGAAAGTAAAGCAAAATATATGCTTAGTTTGCGAGGCTATTCCTTTAGAAATATATTTCCACATTAATTAACAGTTAATTACACTCTTCTCTTCGGTCTGCCAGTTTTAAATGGCCAATACTAACTGCTGGCCTGGATGAGTTTAAGAGGCCAAATTTCCCTCTATTTATTTTCTTTGTTCTTTTCTTGATTTTGTGCATTTTTACATTTTTAACACACGTATATTGTCCTTTATTCCCCCCAAACCAATTTTCTTCTTACTAAAATGTGCTTTTTAAAAAATGTTGCTATCTGTATTGCCACATGCATTTAGAACCAACACTACACTGTTTCAGGAGTGAGACCATTATCAAACTGGAAACAAAGAACTGCCTTCTGACTGCGCGTGCTGCTGGGAAATTCTACTAAAGAGTGTTTCGTGAAATTGACCGTTTAATCCAATTTTAATCCAGTCCAAACCAGTAAGCAGGGTCAGTTTCTAATAGTCGTCTTAATACGGGTTTTAAAAAGCTGAGCACAAAGAGAGATCTCTTCGATCTTCTACTATAACCAGAATATAAAAACATATTAGCTCGCTCGACTCCAAAGCACAGAAACTTTCCGTCCACTTCCAAAGAGAAGGAGCCGACAACGACCAGAGGAATGTCACCAAATTTGAGGCCAGCCTTTACCAACAATGACAATTCATTGAAGGTGAGATTCCTGTGCTCTGAAGTCTGAAATTTAGAGTGAGTAAATTTACTTCTGTATGATGCAGCTAAGTGGTATGTTCCAGTGCTTTTATCATCACTGACACAGGCCGTGTTGCAACTTTTATTGTCACCAGTGAAGTGGTCATGTCTAATACTTTCAGTCATTTCACTCTTATTTCCCATCATGCCTTAATCATATTCCTCAGTGCGCCGAAATGGCACTATTAATCACGTAAAGACTGGATTGCTCCAATTTTTGTCCAAAAATGAGAAACACTTTTTCTGATATTAAAATGAGATCATCTGGGTTCTGTGTTTACAGGGCCAGCCACGATTTAAATCAGACTCCTGATTTACATATGAGAATCCACTACTCCCATCCGTTTGACTTGTCACTTATGACATGGGACGTTAAGACTATGTTTTAACTCATAAAGTGGTTTCAGTGGTTGGGAACTGCAAGCAAGCGATTAGTCTGACTGCAAATGAGCCTTAATGCACAACAGATTTCAAAGAGAGAGAAGGGAAGTGGTTAACGAAAGGGGTAACTGTAAAGTTCTAAGCGTCTGGAAACATATTGGGCAAAAATCTGTAAAATTTGTAACAGTAAGAGCACAGAGTCAAGTTGTTAGGCTGATAAGTAATAAAAAAACAACAACAATGAAACAAAAGATCAAACAAGGTTTTTAAAAAGGGGAAATATCACATCAAGTTCTCTCTTTTCTGGCCCTTTTTCCCTCTCTCTAACAGTTTTATCATGTGACTGGGCTTGACCTACATGCAAAAGGTCAGTCAGTCAGAGCTGGAATAGAATACAGCTACAGTTCAGTGAATCTGGAGTTGACAAGTAGCCTCGGGCATCCTAATGAGATCTGAAGATTATATTAACATGTCAGATACAATCTCTAATATCTATTTTTTAAGAAGTATATGAGTTCCTCTTCTTTCATAAGAGCAAAGGGAGTGAAGGTAACAGGTAAGCTCAACAAGTCTATGCTCGCCTGCTTTTCCCAGCTACATTAGGCGTGTCACAGGTGAATTACTCACACTGTCTCACAGTTGAGAGGAAAACATTTGACCAGTTGGGATGTTGCCTGTGTTTTGGAAAAACACATAAAAGGAATTACGCTAAGCAAAGCAGTCCCGATGTTGTCCAACTGAAAACGATCATTTTCTTTGTAGCTCATCCTCATAAAAATCAGGTCAGTCGAACAACTCTGCTGATCATCCGACTAGCTCTGACTTTTCAAACGTGATTCCACCGACAATAATGATGAAAGAAGCAAATGGGAAATATGTGTGTGTGTGTGTGTATGTGTGTAACAGCTTAGATCTGCCATAACAAACCCTGTGATGTGACAAAAAGGCAGCATAAAGAAAAAGGCAATAACCTCCAATCAAATCCTCAGTACTTCCTCAACCATGGTGAGCCTGTCATCGAAGGCACTAAAAAGAAAACAAAAATCTTGTTCTCTTTGCTAAATTTCACCCATACCTCCTCCACCCATTATCTGCCTTTTCAGGGCCAAGCATACAAGCTAACACGAGTAACTGAAGGCAGTTAAAGTCAACTGCTGCGAGGGCAGTGAGCCACTGCGTTGACAGGTCTGGTTAAACAGGTTCTGAGGGGAGAGGCTGATACTTGTTTAACTGCTAGGTAGTTGCTGCTGCTGCCTTTATAACCTGTGGCTTGGTCTTTGAGAATTGCTGGTTTCACCCACTGACCCCAAAAGCTAATGTAAAAAAAAACTGGAGAAATGCTGATGTACTACTTTTTTTTCTTTTTTTTTTTTTTGTGGATTACAATGCTGTTGGTATACTTGTAAATCCAATTACATGTTCTTTGTTGATGCACAAAAGTGTACTGGTGTTACTCCTACCCGAACACAAACAGACAGACCACATAAATTAGCAAGGGCTAAATAGGTAAGTGATGATGAAACAACAGTTTTGCACAACTTCATTCTCGCTCGACTAAATTCTTATCTGCAGTGGGAAATTTGCAGCCCGACATTGCCAAAGATGAAACTTGTAAGCGGGTTTAATGCCATTTAATGTGGCAGCACACCTGCTCCAAACATGATTTGTAAAGAAAATATCAGTGAGCTGCAGAGGAAGATGGAGGTTAAATGCTGGACTTTTACTACAGTCTATTCAATAGTGTTAATAGTTTTCCAAGTTAAAACATAAACAAGCCATTTGTCCTCTCTCAGCTGTGCTTCTTTGTTCATCACATGATGTACTTTTTAGGTCTGTGCTTTTACTGGGCAACACAGCTTATTTGTGAAGCTAAGTGAGAGCACATAATGATGGCTACTGTTCTCATTAGTTGAGCAGGGGATTTTTTTTTTCCTTTGCCGTTTATTAATAGGAAAATCTTTCAACACATGACTTAACCATCATCTGTGTGATATTGCTGAAAAAGGGGCTACAGAACAAAAGTGCTATCCATTAAAAAAAAAAAAAAAAAAAAGTGTGTGCACACCCTGGGCAACATTACTGATTCACTAAATCAGGCTTGAGTCTTGTCATTTATTTTTTTTTTCCTGAAATTTTAAAACAGCATTTTTAACATTTTCAAAAAAGTATATTATCCCCACTTTCTAACCTCTAGTTGATAAAAAAAAAAGAAACACTAACTGATTTACAAAAGATTAACACATCATAAAAAGTTAAACCATACACCAAAAACCAGTATTTACACAAGCCCGTTAAATTACAACATAAATTAGAAAATATTTACATCCAGGGCAAGACACTGGATAAAATTCTATGTTTGGAATTTAATTTCTAAAAACTTTTTTTTTTTTTTTTTTAAAGAAAAATATTTACATTTACACACGCATTCTCACAACCAACACACAATCTGGCAGAAGTGAGCTAGTTGGTAGGTTGGTGTTAATTTTTTTTTTTTTTTTAATGAATAACTTGGTCACAAAAAAATATATATAATTAAAAACTTAGAAAAAAAAAAGGAAAAAAAAAAAGAATTCTCACTACTATGTTTACACATTTGAGTAACAAGGATGCACGCAAACACCTGTAATCCACAAACACTGAAGAGGCTTCTGTCGTAGCAAATTCAAAGTGCCCCTGCTATGCATTCTGGGTTTTTCTCTATTCTGTAGTCTGTTATATCACTTTTGTGCACAAAAAGAGATTTTCAAAGTTTAAAAAAGATGAAGTCCACACCAAAGGGAATTATTCTCTCCTGCAAAGACAACACTGCTGCTAAACTGCTTGAAATGTGTCATTTGAAGTCCGGGCTTTTATTTTGTCATTTATGTCACCAAGTAACGCGGTGGCATAATGCACACCTAGCAGCTAGTTTGGCATGCCCTCAAAAAAAATAAAAGAATAAACAGTTGTCTCAACTAAATCCTAATGTAGCCGCTAATACTGATGTTTCAGAGGGTGAAAAGATGTGCTGCAGCAGTACACAACCACAAAAATAAAATAATGAGCCTGTAAACTGGCATAATGGGGGCACTTTAAAGTTTCTGGTTTCTGAAAGAGCACAGACTAACAAACCAAGTGGTTTTTTTTCTCATCCAGAACTGCACAAGATTCAAATCAGCTCCATGAACAAAGCACAATAACACTGGATCCATTCTGAAGTAGTCGTACAACTAAAGCAGAAAAATAAAGAAAATGAAGTGGATTTTCTCTCACACGTAAAAACTGTCCTTTGCAAGTCTATTGAGACACAGGAAATAAGTGGATTTGCCGCCAGACTGAGCAGGATGGGGAAAACAGAGGAATTCACAGCCACAGAAAGTCATCTTGAAATGATGTCCTCAGTAGAAGAGGGGGCAAGCAAAAAAAAGAAAGAAAGAAAGAAAGAAGGGGGGGAGGGGGTATATATTTTATATGAATTAATGTACCGTTTTCCCATCATCTTCTTCAGCAAAATACAGGTCCTGGGGTTGTAGCAATAGGCCACTGTACGTAACTGTACGTAACTGCGTAGTGGTTATCATATGGCATGTATTAAGCCCCATTCAGGCATGCATGTACTCCTTTCCAGCAATCTGACAGCATCTTATCACATAGGCTTTGTGTACGAATGCTCACCCTGGTAGCTTCTCTGTAAAAGTCATGACCATAGTTTTGCTAGCGTGTATCGAGTAGCATTTACATATCACATGTGTTCAGTCACATTAACTGATGTGATTAAATGCCCTAAACGGCAATATTATGAACATAGACGGTTTTTTAATCTCCCTGGCTTATTTCTAATTTGCAGCAAGATTAAAAACATTACTCCGATCTCTTCAAGAAAAATGAAAATGGCCAAAATGCATAACTCGCTAAGCCTGTGTGGGACAGACTCACTCAGCAGCACCACGCAGTACACACAGACCGTGTTCTTGGTGGCACTCGCAGAGAGAACTAAATATGCAAACCTTACCAGTCGATAGTGGCAATTGCCATTTACTACAAATGCAATAAATCTTTTGCACATGTGGCAAATAACATATACCATGCCTCTGCATTACTGCTACGTGTGAATGAAGGTGTGTCAAACATTAACTGTAAAAGTGACCCATCACTAAGTGACAATCCTGTCGCTTTAGGAGACAGATGAGGCCACGCATGCCATGTCTGAAAAGGGCTTTACTCTTTCACAGAGTGGGCTCCCACTAGGACCAATCCACAGCATTCACCACATGAGCCAACACTAATGGATTTGCAACCTGCTGTGACAGGTTGTTAAAAATTCCCAGCTTGTCAAAAATATAAATTTACAGTGTGAGCATACGTACACATTCACGCACAAACTCCGCTCTCAAAAAGACGATACCAAATATTGATTTTTTTTTTTTTTTTTTGGTATGTTTTTTTAAAAAGTCCAAAAGGGAAGACAGGGCAGCGAGATTAAGGGACTCAGGGATTCTGAAGTTCATAGGGATTCTCCTTTGAGCTCTCATTTCCTGTGTTTGTCCATTTTGTCAGCAGATTTACTTCCACTGTCTGAGGATCCCTGGGTGTCGCTCCCAGAGCTCAGGTACATCTTGTCCACTTGTTTGAGTGCCTCATTCAGGTAGTTCTGAAGTGAGGTCATTGCGGCACAGATGGCCGGAGAGCCAAAGCCATGAGTGATGAGACTAAAGTGAGTTAGGCAGCCTTGGATTCCAGGCTCCAGGATGGGAGCAGGCCTAGCATTTCCCAAAGGTGAACGGTCCTGAGTGAGCAGGTCGGTGAACTCCTTGCAGATTTGCCTGTAGGTAGAGAAGCAGAATGTGGGAGGATATGAGATATATGCGGATTTGTGGCCTAATGGGGAAACAGATAACACTTCAGGTAATTTAGAAAGTAAAACGCTCCATTAATCAAATACTACAAAACCAACTTTTTAAAAGTGGTCATCTTGGTACATTTTACGTTGCCAGAGGTGTATAAATGTATGCATATTAAAACAACAATTGAAAAGATACTTACTTGGCAGCAAGGAGCATGTTCTTCCGCGAGTTAACCTCGTTGCGCTCAACATGCGGCCTGCCCAGGTATTCAGCAATTGCCTTCGCAGGGAACTCAGTCTCACACACATAACCAAAGTCTCTTGCTAAATGAACAGCTTCACCTAAAACAAAAAACAAAAGGGAAACATTAAATGCAAGAGAAAAAAACATGCAAGTTATCTGTAGATTCAGATTCAAGTGCCACTTAATCCCAAACCAAGAATGCATTCTCACAAATAAATAAGAATTATATATTTAGACAGACATCATCACATTATTGACATACTGGGTCAAGATGGATTGTTAAGCTGTCCAGCAGAACAATTTGTTAGTTTAAACCATTAGACAAGCAATCCCATTTTGGAGCACATATACACAAGCATGAAGGCACATGGAGTGAAGCAGCTGAACTGAAGAATAATCAGCTGTGCTCATTCTTCTAGCTCTAGGTAAGAAGAGCTAGGAAGATTAATATATTTCTGTCTTGAGGGTGGTTTGACTTACATGGTCATAAAGGGTTTATCTGGATAAATGCTAGCAAAAAGTGCCCGAGATGCCGACACCACTGCTTATTGACAGACACGTACAAGTCTTCAGGATACTGGAAGCTATTCAGAAGCACAAGCTTTAAGGTCAGCTGGCCCTCCTGGCGAGCCAAACACAAGATAACAAGGCTTAATTCAACTTTGAAGGTCTCTAAATAACACAGGCCTCCAGTCATTTTCCTGCACAGAATCATCACCCCATTTATAAAAAAATTAGGCATGTGGGGAGTAAGACGAAAAAATATCTTCCTTTAGCCAGCGGCAGGTAAATGTGATTAAAGTGATACTGGAACGATAGTGGAATCAAAAGTTACCGTCTGACTGAGGTATGACTGTTTATATATGAAGGTGAAGGCATCATCGCGTTGTCATTCACACTATACTGCAACAGAAAACAGTCTTGGGCCTTAAAATTGGGAATGTAAAAATGTTTTTCATTGAAAAAGAACAAATTAACTTTGTAAGCTGCAGAGGGGACTGTGCAAACTGAATAATACAAGACAAAATACTCCCAACAGTAATAGAATTGATGCTCAAATACTTTTGGAATATTTCAGATGGAAAAATAGTTCTCTCATTTCTGACTACCCTAAGCATGACTTCAGTCACCTTGATTTTGTCCAAATTTTCCAAACCACCATGACTCATCAAATAATGTGTAGCTGACAGCCTGGCACATTAAACAAAGACACACAAAAAAAAAAAAAAGTTGGCAGTCACATTGCCTTTAGTCAGCCTTTCCACAAGAAGTGAAACACACATAGTATGTCAATGCACTGACATTCCCACATTCTCACACTACTGGTGTGACATTCTAGCCAGTGCAAACGGTAATTATAGTGTGAGAATGTACTGTGTGCAAATGAGTAATGTGTCATACCTTCTACTAGTGAGGTAAGTAGAGTGACATTAGCTGCCTTTCTTCTTCCTGCAGGCAGGTTGAGCCCAATTTTGTCCAGCTTTTCTCTCAGAGAACGCCCTCCATTTTTTGACTTTGCTCTGTAGAAGGGGGAAAAAATTGAGTCCACAAGAATAAAGCAATTTACATAACATTTTTCACACCGTCTTGACATCTCTATAAAATTATCAGTGGAGTTTAATATATGTCCTTTATGTCTCTTCACACTTTAATGGATTCCCCTGAAGGCCATTTAGACCCTAAATTAAGAGGAACAACCAGGAGAGTTGGAACACGTATACATACAGTACACCTGTCAGAGAACCCCTTGCACTCACTCCTATGTAAAGTCTCATAGCAAAATCACATACAGGCTCTCTTGACCTAAAAATAATAATAAAAGAAAGAAAAATACTAAAACAACTGATGCTTCCACTCAGAAGCATAGTAGAGAGAAATTCACTCGTACATGAATTTTCAGAAGCTCTTGAACTCCCCATTTGCCATAGCCAATTCAGTTTTCTGCATGACTGGCAGACAAGCTCTCCCCCTCAGTGGTGGGTGAGAAGCGGGGCATCTTTGGGGAGGCATGTGTGTACGAGTGCCCCCACCCCTTCTCCCTCTTGTCCCGCTACTAACGATACTTGCATTGCTGCATGACCTACTTAAAAGGGGGAGAAAAAAAAAAAGACTGATTGTGTATGCGAGTGTGTGGGTGCATGTCAGCATTAACACAGGCACATGGGAAGTGGCAAACGTGCACTCCAAGTACAAAATGCTCTGGTCAGGGGTGTTAAGTATGTACTGTAACCTCGAAGTCCCTCAACAGACTGCTGCGCTAACATATGTGCCATGAGGTCAACAGCTCTGGCACAGTTTAACATACGCAAACACATACACGCACAGACACACACAAAAAACACCCACAGTGTATTTAGGTAGGTACTATGTTGATGTAACCTATCCCTAAAGGAAGCACTGGATCAAAATTGCAGACGACACAAAGAATGTCACAGACCTTGCAAAAAATAACAACAACAAAAAAAAAAAAAATGATGAGCCGGAGCGACAGAGTCAAGCCATAGTTTAAAAAAATAAATAAAAACGTTCCCACGGGCTACTGAGCTTTAGTCTACAGATCGCTTGCTCCACAGCTTCCATAATATTTAATGATGGTTTATAATCAGAAAATTTTGTAACAGCTTGCAGAAAACAGAAATATTGATTAAATTTAATAATTTTGGATTAATTAATCCTGCTTTTTGTGAATCAGTAGAACTTTATTCTCATGTTATGCTAATTTTTTTTTTTTTTTTTTTTTACAAACCACAGGGAAGAAGGAAACTGTGTAGCTGTGACATGGAACTAGACTGGGCTCTGACCTGCGTAGAACGCCTCCCAGGAGCGATGCGTTGAGGCATTCTGGGGGTGACAAACGTCTCTGGACTTCAGCCACAGTAACCTTGTACTTGGATGTGGAGCTCAGTAGGGAAAGACGGCCTGGTACGGAGCAAAACACCTCTGTGGGATTTGATACCATGCCCAGCAGGGACTCTTTCTGGAAGGGAAGACCCAGTGCGTTTCCTTTAGGCAGAGTGACAGGCCCTGGAGAGCGAGGGAGAAAAATGTTTGTAAGCTAAAGAGCAAAGTAGTGTAAAAGAACATAACAGATTGTGGTTGGGCAGTAACATTTTTTAATTATTGTCAGTCTTTATTCCAGACTTATGGTCCATTAAAAAAAAGAAAAAAATGTGTACTTTTCTTGTTTATGTACATAAGCTCTGTTCTTCACAGTCCTTTTTGTGTCTCGTACATAATCGCGTGCAGAAGTATGCGTGTGCTGCTCTCCACCAAGGAGGAAGCCAGCCTCTGCTGTGCTAAAGTATACAAGAAACAACTACTGAAGCCTTTTGAAATGTGTGGTTTTGGAAACATCGGATGCCTGATGGTTAAACAACTATGATGCCCTCACGTCAAACACCATCCACAAACAGGTACGCACATACAGACCGTCCTTCATCTAAGCCACAAATAGACCTCGGCACTGTGAATTGATTATTCTCAGACTCTGGTCGAGCTAGACAGTCTGATTTTTATTTGATTTTTTTTTATTTTTTTTATTTAAGATTGACCAAAGGTTAGATGACAGTAGTTTACAGATTTTTAAATTTTACCCAACAAAAGCACTGACACACAAAACAATACAGCACACTACAGAACAAAACAGCTATCTTCATCCTCACCCGCAAGAATTCCCCCCTGATAATAAGTCCTCTGTAAGCGATCAAGGTTCCTGCCACCTCGTAGTCCTAATACTGAGACAGAAATCACAAAGTCACATAAGTACTTTAATTCTCCTCTCAGGCAAATTGCTGGGAATGACATGCCATTGTTTACACGTGGAAACCCTAGATTGCCCATAGCGTGCCCTTGAGCATGGGAACAATATAATGAGCAATCACTGATTTCCATAACAAATGCAGACTGGTTCGTTTATTGCACTCTGCAAATGTCGTGCTGCTTGTTCTGTACTGTAATATTGCAATATCACAAAGCAACCGTGCAAGTATGCTTTCAAAGAATAAAACATTGGCACCGTACTGCAAAATATGACATTGTCAGCAAGTCAAAAACATCCATTTTCCTTTGATGTTTAACAGGCATGTCCACAAGAAACTAAGACATGAAGTTCACATTTTAAAATGAAACCCAATTCTACTTCAGCAAAATTACATTTTCTATCAGTCTATTGCACTAAAACTAAGCAGTAAAATAATGTTCCTCAGGCTTTCCCTTCAAGTCGGTTTAATAGAGCCCTGATGACAAAACAGCAGGAGTAAGTTTCTCCCTCAAAACAGTTCATGTCTCAACAAATTACTGAACTGTCCTTCCCATGCAAGCCTAATGCCACACCCCACCAAAAGCTGGTTCTGCAGAGCCAAACACAGCTTCAAGACCAACTCATAATTTCCTGTTAACATGAACAGAAAAGAGCTGCAATTGCAAGCTTAACACACCTAAAGATGATCCAAAGCTTTCCTCTTCTCTCACAGTCACAGAGTTTGTGAGATTGCTCAATTTTCATGTCATGTCAGCTGTAGCCTGATGAATATGAAAGGGATCAGTTCTTTCCCACTGGGCATCCATTCATGCACCTTCACCAACAGAATAGGCTAAGGATCACACCAGGCTTAGATAAGTGCATCTCATGGCTATGAGGATTATCATTGTATGCAGTGTAAGTACAAACAGAAGACTCCCTCCTTTCCTTACTCTCACACTGAGTGCCCTGACATGCCACTATACAAGTATATCATTTCCAAGAATATAGAGTTTTTTTAAAAAATGAAGTTCTTACAGTAAAGGCCCAGCATTTCTTAGCAGTCACCACGTTTTATTGTACTAAGGCATTTTCTTTAATTGTTCCAATATTTAAGAAATCAAAAAAAAAAAAAAGTCAAAACTCACCTTTTTTGATGACCGTCTGATCTGCCACAATAATACTGTGGTCGTCTACTTGCTGATAACAAAGAAAAGAAGCAGCAATAAGCAAACATATACATTGGGGTTTTTTATGCTTAAACTAGCCTCTTTTCCCTGCTGTGGGTACTAACATTATGTCCCTATTAGAAATTAAGTTCTGCCTCTTTCATCTAAAACAAACATAATATAGCTATCATATAAAAGAATATAATTTAAATATAAATGCATTTTGAACATCTGTGACCTTTGGTCATTGTAAATCTGCTAAATGATATCTCCGTATACTAGGCAAACGCAATAAAATAAACTATAATGCATCCTTGCACCGCTTTCCAAAATGTTACTTAAATTCATTTATGTAAAAATCACTCTTCGGACAAACATGCATGCACGCGAGTCTCGGTCTTTGTGACTTCGGGACGTCTTTTCCTCTCAAATATAATTTCAAGTGATTATATTAATCAAACACACTTACTTGAACATCATCCAGTCCGTGCCCCATGTCGTGCATTCCCATATTATCGCCAATAATCGATGATTCTAGACTGTGAGTGTGTGGGGACAGCAGCTCCGGTCGGCGGAACCCTTCCCTCCTCACCCCCGAAGAGCCTCCCTCCAAGCCAAGGATCTGACTCGCGAGCCCGCTCCTCCCGTGGGCGCCGATCCCCTCCTGGCCCTGCCGCCCAGGCCACGGCTGCTGTTGGTTCGATGATGGCGACTGGTGTATGGAGTTGATGTTGAAAGGATCTCCGAGGTGAGAGTAGGGGTCACTAGACTGCGGGTAGGATATAGGCTGGTAGGGAGGGGGAAAGTAAGGGGGCTGGAAGTCCGAACTGGCCGAGTGTGAGAGGGAAGGAGACGGGCTGTAGAGGTGCTGACTGACCGCTGGCAGGTGAGGCAGCCGTGGGTTCCCATTGCTGTTACCGTCGTGCCTTTCCTAAGGGATGGAGACAAGACGGCTGAGAATGACGCCAACAACATGGCAGGTTGTCACTCAAGGGAATAGTGTCAGGTTATTCGCTGGCTCGATGTCTACTGAAAATTATGAATTAGCAGGGATAAAATAATAACTTAGACCGTTAATTTAGGATTTTTCTTAGTACTGTAGTCATTGAAAGCATATGCAAATACTGTCACCAGCAATCAGCGTCTCAGATTACTGCATAAAAATAATAATAATAACAGCCTCGCACTTAAATTTTAGAAGCAATTATAGCCTACTGTAATTCTGACAACTACATCCTGCATTTACCGTTGTTTCTCTAAACTTTTTCAAACTTTTGAAATTGTTCTCCCTTGATGTCGCCTGCCATGCTGCTCGTTTAAATACTTGATCTTCCCTTATTTTATCGGGATTATCGTAGCCTCAGAGACTAAAAATCAACGCTTAATTCTTCCCGTTAAATTCGATGCCACTGATCTCACTTTTTGGAGGCCATCTCTTACTAAACTCACCTCACAGTCATCCTCATATTTTACGTTGTCGGCTAATTTCCACAACATTCTGGCTGAGGAAAGAGTCTCTTCCTTGCAAAAAAAAAAAAAAAACAGGGGGGGGGGGCCCGTGTAAAAGAAAAAGAGGGGAAAGAAGCCCGCGAGTTAATCCAGGTATGAAAAAATTAGGAGCTTCCTGGTGGTCATGAACCCGCTTGTTCTTCAGCTGCAGTAGGAGGCAAAGTCGTGGGTGAAGGCAGAAGAGCGAAATGACCTACCGACTGACTATCCGACTACAGATATGAGTTTCCACAGCCACTATGAGAGAAAATAATCGTTGTCAGGCAATATTCCCCCCTTTCCAGCCGGAGCCCTGTGTACTTCTGTTGTGAAAGTGGGCGAAACCGGTTCATAAGAAACTCGACTCCCTCTTATGGACAAAACAGTGACGTTCAGTCTTATTGGCGCAAACATGAGCATTTTACTATATCTGCACGGCTACTCAAAGTGGGCGTCACCCTGTCCGATGATGTTAAGTGCGTTGGGGGGAAAAAATGCTGATTGGCGGGACGATCGTCCAATCAGAATTCGGTCCGTCTGTAATGCGTATTTGCACGGTGTCAAATATTACAAGCCATAAACTTCCATAGACTATATGCTCTTCTACTTTTTTCGTAAACGGAAAAGCAAACGGAGCTTCTCGTTATTCCCTTTTTCTCCTCAAGCCCCATGGGTAGTTGAACCTTTATTTTGCAGGACACTCGTGTGTTCTATTTCAGGATTATATTCTTAAATTAAACAGATTTTCATTCTTCAGAGATCCTTCAGCCAATAATTAAAGAAAAAAATTACTTGTTTAGTTTTATAGTTACTAAATTCATTTGTATTGCATTGCAGGGAAATTTGCTCGTGTAAAATATCACGAATATGAGAATCTATGAAAATGTTGCAGTTAGGGCCATAAGTTACTGAGAGCTTCTTGAGGAGACCTTCTAATGTAGTATACACAGCTTTGGTCTCTAGAAGCAACAGACTATAAATCACCATGCTCAATTTGAGCTGTTAATTTTAACATTATTATTAATATTTTATTTTTTATATACATTTTTTTATTTAATTTATTGATATTATTATTGTTATTATTATTATTATTATTATTATTATAGCCCTGGGTTCGAATCCACCATATGGCGGGGGTAATTTCTGTGTGGCCTTTGCATGTTCTCCCCGTGTCTGCGTGGGTTTTCTCCGGGTACTCCGGCTTCCTTCCACACTCCAAAGACATTCAGTTAATGGGGTTTGGTTAACTGGTGATTCTAAATTGCCCATAGGTGTGTTGTTTCCCTCTCCGTGTTAGCCCTGCGACAGAGTGGCGACCTGTCCAGGGTGTACCCCGCCTCTTGCCCTATGGCAGCTGGGATAGGCATAGGGCGCCCTCCCTCCCCTTAGCCCTGAATGGGATAAGCGGAAAAACTGATTTGTTATTATTATTATTGGCTTGCGTATTTACTACTCATAGATCTAGTTATAGTAAGTTGAGAGCCAACCTCCTGCGTGTTACCCATTTAGTCCTGTTAATTAAAACCTTGCGTTTATGCTCACTCAGACTCGGAGTGACTTTGGTTAATTTTATGATCTGGAAAAAACAAACAAACAAACAAAAAAAAATCCACCCTTTTTCCTGAGACAATATGTGCCTCCAGTTTGTATACTCAAATACAATAACAGGTATTCAAATAGGCCCGTGATATTTTAATGTTTCAAAGCGTTGGTACGTCTCAAACCGCAATAAGCCCGAGGGCTTAGCAGCATCAGTCTGTCAAAAAGCTCTAAAGCTCAAAGGATTTCGACAGGCAGCTCTTTCTTAATTTACATTTTTTTGTTGAGCTTTACAACCTCTCAGAGGGAAGCTACTTTGAACTCTGTTCTTAATCAAATACCAAATAGGACAGCCTTTGCAGCTAAATAAAATACAAACACACACACACACATGCTCATCAGGTCTTATCAGTTCAGAATTTCTCAATAAATCGTATCATGCCATCCTGAGGTTGTTCTGGAATGTTATCACTTTGCTTTGTGTTATCATTTGAGGAGTAGGTCAGTACAGAACGTGTCAGATTTTAATGGGCAGAGTTTTAGATGACACCCTGTGGTGTCCGTCCACCCAAGCTGGGAACAACCATATGAGAGATCTAGGGTTTATTTATTACTATTTTAATTAATTTTTAAAAATCTTTATTTTATTTTTGGACTTTGGCTTGTTATGATGCCAAGCATAAATGAAAACTGCGCTGATTAAATGTTTTGTTTTGTTTTTCTGTTTTGAAACAGGCACAGGATGGGCCTAAGAAAGTTACTCAAGCTTGGCCTACCGATAATGTTTTGAACAATCCTCACGCTCAGCTTGGCAGCCGGTGACAGCCGGTTGCACTGACAACCGACTCAGCTCATGTCAGGTGTAAAGATTAAATGGATCCGTGCCCGGACACATTAAAAATGACACAGAAGCCAATGAGCCAGCTCGGCGTAGTGGTCTGTCTGCCATGGTGCCCAGACTTGAACTGATTTCAACACTCAAAATTCACAAATAAACAGCCCCTAAATAAGATCACAGTAATATTGAAGTTATTGCCATATTGTATTCATTATTTTAAAGAACCATAACATGTAGTATTTGCTTTAGCAGGCGAAAAGTGTACTATTTTATTTTTGTTTTTATTTATTTATTATTATTATTATTATTATTATTATTATTATTATTATTATTATTATTTTAACTTAATAAGATTTTAAAAAAATATTGTGTGTAGAAATAATTGAAGGGGGAAAAAAGAATAAGAAAAAAAAAAGAATACCCTACCAACAATTTTACTGAAAACCTATTTCAACATTTATTTAGGCTTCAACCTTCAACAGCGCCAGTGGTTTGTAATCCAGTAGCCTCAAGCCAAATTACTCAAAGTTTCTGATGGAGTTAATCCTTGTACTTATTGACATTAATCACGGGTTATTTAAAAGCGCATATGTTGCTCTGCGTGGTGATTACAGTCAGGGGTTAAAAAAAGAATTTGTAACTGACCTTTTGCGCAGCAGCCATGTTGACATGAAATAGTAGGTGAACACAGGTGCTACTAATGACATTAATGAAGGTTTATAAGTGTTAACACCTGTGATTACGCACCACTTCGTGCACAAATGCCTGCTGTAAAGGTTTATGTAAGGAGGGCCTCAGTGATCTTAGGGTTGACATGCATGAGCGCACATCAGCATGATGCAGAAATATTAAATCAGACAATACATATTTACTAGTAGGTCTATGATTGATATAATTTGACTTAATATAAACTTTAACTAGATTTGATGTGCGCTGACAACCTCTGAATAAGTCGGTGCTCAAAGTGACGAGTGCTAAGCCAGGTTCTCCGTTAGTTTACTCTATTAGTCTTCAACTAAAGTAGATAAGTATTTTTTTTAAATGAATACGTTTAGATTGGTCTTTTTAATAACTGCATTACAATTAAATTAGCACTCTGCATTAGCCTGCTCATATGCATAGAACCGATATTAACGATGCTGTAGATCACACAAACTTATACAGCCATGGTGCATTTTAAATTGCTTTTATATTCTGGTCGAACCACCCTAGTCGGGTCGAGAGTTTAACTTGAGCCTGCTAGTTAAGTTAGTGTAGTCTAATAGGTAATCCACAGGCCTATATGCCATGTTAAATAGCATATTGGTTGATATACAGGATATTAACCAGTTTGCATTTGTTTTCGACCTTTATTTCTCAGTTCCAGGCCTCTGGCACGCAAAAAATTCTCCATGGCACCTGCGCCGTCTGACAAAACAGGGAACTGATCTGCAAGGTGGCTTTTATGGAAACCCATCGAATGTAGACGGGAAACACTGTGAAACTGGTATTTGCAAGATGCTATTTTTATTCTCCACAGCTACAATTAGAGTTCTTAACGTAATGATAAAAGTGGGAATGCATGAAGTCGTTGTTCGAATTAACTGTGGCTACAAAAATAGCCTATAGGGTAACTTATGGAGATGGAGTGAGGCTGAGCGTCTCCCGATCACTGCGTGCCGGGGATCAGCCCCGGACAGCACCAGCCCAATTTAACTATCGGGTACTGTGAGAAGTAATAAAACAAAAGCGATAAACACGATACAGGCTTGGTTATATTGGCTCATCTGTAAGAGGAAAACGCAGGAGTCAGCCAACTCACCCTCCAGTCTATCCTCTCCAGTACAGACATCTGCAAGACTCGCAGTCGCAGCAATCCCGCCGAGCTGCAGCGAATGAGTGAAACCATGAGTTTTACATTGCCGACTTCACCTGACTGTTGTGCAATACGCATGCGCACACCAGTGAACTACACCTGAGTGGACAAATCAAAACAAATGATCTAATCTTTTGATGAAAATTTCCATTTATACGGTTCTGTAAAAAGCAACATGCACATTAATATGTTAATAGACAAACGCTGCGCACGAAAGACTTAAAAAAAACAACAACCCACACACACATTGTTAAAAAGTATGCTGACGCACATAATTAGACAACCGAGACAGTATTATAGGTAATGTCATCACTGCATTCTAGTGTTGAGTTAAACAAAACAAACAAACAAACAAACCAAAAAAAACAACAAAAAAAAAACAATGTCTCAGAAGCAAACGTTAAAGAAAATGTGAAAAAAGACGTGTGGAAAATTCAAGATGAGGTAATTCCAGTCCAGCCCTAAAGCCTCATCGCCCCAGGGTGACCAAAAGAATCTGCTTTCAAAAGCCACTGAAGTTTTGGTGCAGAGCCCCTGTTATCTGATCTCCCTAACATTTCAGCTTAAACTAATGAACAAAGATCAAAGTGTCTTTGCTGTGTGGTTAAGAATTCAGCTGATATATCTAGTTCTAAGGAAAGTATTTTTGACATGTCTATCTGCAGTCTGACACCTGCCTAACCGATTAAAAAATGAATAAATTTGAAAACGCCTACAATGATACAGTTCCAACTATAAGACCTTAATTTCAAAAGATGTTTTACTGTTGAACAATTGATTTTCTAATTTACCTAAATTATTATTTATGGTCTTGAATAAAACGAACATTGACGTTCTCAATAAATAAATCTACAATTTAGCACATTTGCAGTTATGTATTGAAGACTTCAGACAAATATATTTAAATAAATTGACTGTATTTTATGTTGCTTTATAGCGTAATTGATATATCTTTTAAAAAAATTATTCAGCTTAGAAAGTTTTATTACAGTCCCCCAACAGAGCACACACGCGTGTGTGTGTGTGCTCTTTCGCAAATACAAGTCTTCTATTATAACTATCACCTACATTAAATTGAGCTCGTGCTTCTTAGTCAGTGTCGCGTGGTTTGTTTTGTAAACAGCCACACCGAATCATCTAAATGTGAAAGCAAGAAAACAGCAGCCTAACAGGCAAAATCTAGATGGAGACAGTTCTGTTATTCTAAAACTGTAGCCACCATAATTGGATTATTTGTGGTGTAACTTACATTTAACGAGAAGCAGGCATGCTCCTCTTTGTGTGTTGGTGTCATCACACTGCAGCCACAGTTCGATTACAAAATCAGTGCGGTAAATACGCCTGTGCTGCCACCTAGAGGCCGCATCCTGTCATTACCACAGCTGCAGTAGTACTCTATTTCGAAGTGGCTGGGGAATAATTAGCCTTTATGGAGCTGATCTTCACTCAGACAGTATAATATTCATACTGACTCAGCGATGGAGTGCAACTAGTACAGTACTTCACTTCATTTCCAAGGTACTTACAAATCAATAAAGTATTTACATTACTACAATACTTTGTATCATGGTAAGTTTTTTCTTTAAATTGCCATTTTTACACAGTTGGGCAGATGGCATTTCACCTTACATATAGCAATGACCCAGACACACTGCAAAAGCAACCAATAAAGTTTTGGTGGTAAAGAACTGAAATTTTCTGCAATGGACAAGTCAGTCATCTAATCCTAACCTAATAAAACATCTTTCTTACTAAACGCAAAACTAACCAGGAAAAAAAATCCCACAAAAAATAAATAACTGAAGGTAGCTATTGGAAAGGCTTCGGAAAGCATCTCAAAGCAAGAAAGACCAGGCTTAACATAGATGGGTTCCACATATCAGTCAGGATTCTCTTATTTTATGACCATTAATTAGTCCGGGCTTTATAACCCCGAACTTGATAAATAATGCTGGTATTACTTAATAGTTTGTTTATTCAGTCACTTTGTAATTTGTTAATTTATTTGTTTGGATTTATGCTGAGTCTGAACTTCAGTTGCATCCTAATTACCATGGCATACAACGCTCCAATTATGAAAACACTATCCAAATATTCACCGCAGGGAGGCTCATTGTAACGTAAGAGGTTTTTTATAGTTTACTTTAGGTGTGAAGTTTCCCTTCAAGGGCACAACAGGGAGTTGGTTTTGCTTTTGTGATCTTAGGTAATTACTGCTCTTCTGTGCACTTGGTAAGTTTGTGTTACAGAAGAGAGAACACATACACATGTAATATAATCTGCACAACACAAACTAAGAACATACAAAAATACTGTGATTGAATAGAAATTTATTGTGGAATTGCTTGATACAAAAAAAAAAAAAAAAAGATTCCTTTGTAATAGTACTGATTAAACAAAAAGCATGCTCAACATCAGTATGAATCCAGCTGGAGACATTGTAAATACAATGTAACTTTTTATGTTAAAAGGTCTTCCACAAAAGCCCGGACAAAAACACACAAAAAACAAAGCTTGGGTTGCCCGGTATATTTTCCCCCGTCACATTAAAGCTGTTGGTCTCTGGCTGTGTTCAAATACACGCAATACGTTAAACTTCTTTGTTTGCTAATTGTTTCCCCATTTCAAGGAAAATTAAGAAATAACCAATGAAAAGAACAAAAATGACTGAAAGTCATCTGCTAAACCTGTTAAAAATATGCCAAAAATAAATGACTACCAAGCACAACATACAAATAGGTTTTATGAGGAAGGAAAATCTGTGGACATTAGTTACTAAGGACCTGCTTTTCAAAATCAGACAGTTTATCTTTTTAACTGTTCTTATCATAACTAAGGAGTGGAATAAATGCTGAGAGCACATTAAAAAGCTGTATTCTGTCCATTAGGGGGAAGCAGAGTGACACAGAGTCATCCTAGTATTAATTCTCCAAGCACCTGTGACTAAAACCAACGAGGTTGTGGGGGAATCCACGGGGGAGGAATTAAGTAACAAAACAGAGTGAGAACCACTTAGGGAGCTGTAACTAAATGTTCACATCATGTAAACACGGAGCTACTGGGGACTGAAGAGATAAGTTGGGAATTAGCCCACACATCGCTGTCAATATCAGAGGTCATGCAGGGCAGGTGTGTGTATGCTTGGTATGCACAGCAAGATCTATTTCAATAGGTTAACATCTTGCATTGATCTAGAAATTGTGATCCATGCTCTGAGCGGTAGTTACTAGAAGTGATACGGGGTGTGGGTGACCCAGTTGGATGTCTGTTCTTTAGTGCGCTTGGCGGAACTGTGGGTGGTGAACAGGGATTTAAAAGCCTCTGACTTCTCTTTCATGTCCTGTATGGATCTCTTTGTAGCAGCAGCTGATGAGGACTTGGTGCCATTAGATGAGCTGGAGGATCCAGAGGGTCCAGCCACACCTGGGTAATAGGATGAAAAAAAGACCAAAAAGAGTGGGGGAAAGCATTTGTAAATATAAGAACTTGTTCCATGGGTTGATAATCCTGCATTACATGTTACTTAATAGGTATTTACTTTAAATGGACTTCAGTGGTAAATCACTGAAGACTGAAAACAGACGACTGAATAAAAAGAGACTGAATAAGCATTTAAGTTCACACAAAATAAAGAAAACCATATTCATGTCTTAAAAAGAGTTTCTTCAAAAGATGAACTTCACAGCCAGCTAAACGCTCCATGAACTTTAAGGGATTTATGAAGACAATACCATTTCCAAACTATGATTTTGAAATCTAAACAGAATCCATTTGTCTGTGTTTATAATAGCAAAGTGTGGTTATTTACTTGACTGGCTGCTGTCACCACCATTTTGTAGTGAGCTCCTTCCTGCTTCATCATCGGGTGGAGACTCTGTGCCATCTGTGTGGGAAAATAAGAATCAGGCAAGACAGAGGATATCATACAGTGCAACTGGTTATTACTCCAGGCTGTACCATTGTTATGTTGGACAGACTCCACACAACCCTCCAAAAGAATAAGGAGGTGCAGCTAATAAACAATACAATTCTATGCAATATAACTTCCAAATATATCTATTGCACTGGGAGTGTTTGCATAATGTAGATGAATTTAGGTGAAGATTTATTAGATTTATAATTGGAGGTAAAAAGAACCCCCAAAAAAACCAAACAGTTTTTAATAACCAAAAAGAGTTTTATGCAGGAAGGAAGGGGAAAGAGTAGTTCAATTCCTTGGAATTGTTTCGTCACAGCAAAGGGGAGATACCTCCAACATGCACAAACATTTGACCACACAGCATGTTATTAATTTGCATGAATCAAATCTATCTGATACGCTGCTAAAGCGATGGTGGTGAGACTCGAAGCGGCGTCCTGTCTTAAATGCCGCTGGTAACAAACTCCTCCAGGTTCTGTCGATTGTGTTAATGCTTTCACTGTCTTGTGTGAATAATCTCCATTATTAATATTTAGTTGACCAGGACTGCCATTGCCCGAGTCTGGCTGGCTCCCGAACACCTTCCATCGAGGCAGGGACGAGTAAAATAACCGAGGCGAAAATAAACGAATGGCACCGAGCACTAGATTAGACTAGATTTATGGTGAAAGGTTTGCACCCTTTATATGAATTTGAATTGCCAGAAAACAGTAATTTTTTTCAACACATTAAATAAAATATAAAATTATATTTTTCTTTAAAAATAACATCAGGAAAATTAAAATATTTCAAGCTGATGAAAATTTGCAAACTTTGTAAAAACTGTGATGTGAATTTCTGCACTTCACAGTTGGAAGAACGCTGATTATCTGCACAGTGCGTCCAGCTTATCAACAAAAAGCGGAGCTGCAAACACAGCGGTGGAGACCTGGTCTGTTTTTTGTTTTTTTTTTTGGGGGGGGGGGGGGGTTCACACCCGTAATCACGCAGTCCCGAAGCTGCAGGTTTAAAAAAAAAAAAAAAAAGCAATCCGATCTCAGACCTGCAACATGTCGCAAAGGCAAACAACACAGCTGGTGAATAAGTTTTACTCAAGACCATAACCTCCCAGTAACACTGCACTGCCAGAGAAGGTCAAAATAAGGAAAAAGGTCCTCAAAACCAAAGCAGTGTGTGAATCACAGGCAGGAGAGTTTGAGGGGATCCTGGAAGAGCTTGAAGTAAAAGAGAAGGTTGTGGGAGCCATTGTGGATAATGCAGCAAACATGAATGTAGCTGTGAAAAAGTTTCCATGTCTCACGCACAGGCTAAACCTTGGAGCTCAGAAGCTGTACAACTGCAGTACAATTTCCAAGTGGGCAGCAAGGATTTTGTCTTTGAGCGTATGGAAAAAGTAGCCTGCAAGAAGAAGCAGCAACTCTTCTGTAAAAATACTTTAATTAAAGCCAGCTAAAATGTAAATGAACAGATTAGGGTCAATCTAAAATGATCATTATAATGTTGTTTATACTAATCTCATGTCTCTCTGTGTGTGCTCCTCTTAGATGTGAGGACAAGATGGAACTCTGTTTTTGATGATGGAGAGGTTTTGTAAGCAGTTTTCTGCCACCAAAGCTGCAGGTACAGACTCAAGGCTAAGAAAGCCCATGGAGAAGAAGTATGTAATGTTTGGGGAAAAAATAACAAACCTTGGTTGGATAAAGCTATTATTAAAAGGGGATTGTTATTTTTTTGTATTGCAAATTGGCCAGAATTTGGCAATGAGGACTTGAGGAAAGCAGAGGAGTTTGTGCAATGTGGAAGCCTTACACATCCACACTTGCAGGCTGTAGTCCAGCCTGTGGCCAGATTCTGCCCATCGTTCAGAAGCTGCACAAACATTACACAGTGCAGGCAGATGACTGCATTCACCAGGAGCATCGAGGAAAACATTTGGAATGATGTTTCCAAATGTTACAGTGTCTGAAATTGGTTAATTAATCATTATTTGACAAGTAATCATACACACTTAAGTTTATTCAGTCTCCTTTTGCCCTAAATTTGTGTTGCCCTCCATTTTAAACTTCATGATAATATCCAAGCATTCCTGGAGGAAGCAACTGTGTTAGACCCCAGATTTAAATCCAGAATGGATGGGGGTGAAATCTGGGACAGGCTCAGGGCAGCAGTGGCAGCAAACACACACCAGCAGCAACAGAAGAGGTATTTGAATTTAAAAATGCCTTTGATTGTAGCAGATTTCTGTTGTGAAACCTTTTGCTGTTGCTCAGTGGTTCTTTCATGGTGAATTTCTTCTTAAGAGGAAGAAGAGGCAGAAGAGGATGAAGAAGACGACTTTGTAAGCCTCGCTCTTTGTGATGATAGACGATAGATTGCATGGATTATTACACTATTTCCAATTGAACCTTGTGGATCACAAGTTGTAGTTATGTCTATAATTTCAGGCACCACCCATAAAGCAGCAAAAAAAAAAAAAGACAGCCCTAGAAGAACTTTTTGCGAAAGTGGACAGCAAGCTTCTGTCCACCCAGCAGCAACCCCCTGTATCCACAGCCCAGGAAGAAGATCAAGAAGTTCAGCCATATAGAAGCCTTCCTCCCATTCCAACCAAGGACAGCACCACCCTCTGGTGGTGGATGAACACAGAACTGTATCCTTGTGTCTACCACATCTGAGAGGGTGTTCTCCACAGCTGAGATACCTTAAGTCCAGAAACATCTCGCACAAAAATTGTTAATTTGCCAAAGTTGATAACTGTAGTTGTATTTTATGTTAAAATGTTAATTTTGAGAGAGGATTTCTTATTTTTTTCACGTGTTTTAATTTTGATCTACCTTACATTAAAGAGTTAATGCAAACAAACCCATTTGTACTATATTTTCTTTCCTAATCAAAAAGGACTCGAAACGATAAATGACATCAATATTGGAATTGGAATTGCTAAATTCTTATCTATTCCCATTGCTAAATACCACTTATTTCTATGATTAATCTATAAGAATTACACTTAATCCTGGGTTGCTTCATAGGAAATGAGAAATCTTCTTAAAATGTTAACAAAACATGTCAAACCTTAGTCAGGCATGCACAGGAAGTATGACAAAATTTATAAATACACTATAGGTCAGTAAAATATGACACAACAAGCTTGACACATTACTGCAAAACCAGAATAAGAATAAATAATGTAACAGACATCAGTCATTGATGTACAAAGTATGACCTTAAAGATGTAGAGTAGAGGTCTGAGTTAGATATATCTCAGCTTCTCAGTATTTACTGATATTACGAGTTAAAGGTTTGAATAACCCAGCTAGTACACTACAGGACATTCAAAACATTATCCAAATGAAGAAGCAAATGTTCTGGCCTTTTGCTAGCTGCTTGGTTTTGTTTATGCAAATGCTGAACACATGATGACTTACTCAGGCTTCACACAAACCTTTTGATTCTGATGGTAACACAGTTTCAGCTGCTTTGCTCTTTTTTGATTTCTGAAAGGGAAAGACAACATATTCATTATTGTGCAAGCACAAAATTGCTGACCTTGATGTAAGGTTTCATTTGAATAAATCTGAGTAAAGCTTTTGCTCTGGTGAAGACAGATTCTATTAAAAAGCTAACAGAGAAGTCACACTCAAGAGTCCAATAAAAGAACCGTAATCTACCATTTTACCATCCTCATTAGCCATAATTAAATCCCACCTTAGTTTTGGCTTTGGCCCGCTTCTCTTCCATCTTTTCCCTCAGCTTGTCCACCTCCTCCTTTGTGCCATTGAGCACAACGATATCTTCATCTTTAAATGGATCTCCACACTATAACACAAACGTTGTATTCCAGATGAGAGATTCTCAAACAGACTTTGCAAAAAACTTGTAAAATGTTCAAGAAAACTGCTCCTGCTGAAGATGGAAACAACAAACTTGTTAAACCACTTGAGGCAAAAACCACACCATCCAGGACAACCAGGCTAAGGAGGAGGAGATATAGCAGCTGGTGATTAGCAACCCAAAAGTAAACAAATGACCAAATAACAAATCAATAAAGCAACACTAGCTGCGCTCCATACGACAGGAAAAGGAAATAATGGATGGAAATTTCTGATGTGGTTACATGGTGGAAAAGCAGATTTAAGTAGCTGGTTAAAAATATTGACCCAAAATGCAAAATCTCAGGTAGAATTTTTTTTTCAATTTTATTGAAAACTGGAAGAAGAAGAAAAAAAAAGATGGCTCCTGCTGAGTTACAAGGTGAAGTTATTTTAGTTGTTGATAAACTAAAGTCTTAAGCAGTTACATTTTACTTAAAATTTCCAGGAAAAACACTACCTGGGCTACTTTTTGCTACATTTGGCTTATGCTGTGTCACAACTATTGTACTATAATGCAGCTGCTCCTGCTGGCACCTTGTTTCAATAGACTGACACTTCGAAATAGACAGACTTTCATCAATGACAGTAGCTCACTGGAAAAGCATAGAAAACGCCCTTCATTCACTTACAGATATAAATGCTGCTGCCTGCAAGCATCGATAAAACACTGTTCAGTATTTGTTTTTCTAGACTGTCAGAAATATTCTTATTGCAAATTTTCTTGAAATAATGTGATATAATTTTGAGGCTATATCACCCACCCCTAACATGTGGTGTTTGTTTTTATTGTTATTCATTTTTGAGAGATTGATATTAAACATGTAGAATAGAAGTCTGAGTTACAAATTATGGGACAAAACAGAAAAAAAAAGCTTAGTGTAAAAAATATCAATCTGAGCTTTCATAATTCAGGGTACACTGAAACATACATTTCACATGTGCATGCTTGGCTGTCAAGCTAGTTTAAAGAGTCTGCCTTCAAGTTCCCATCACGTGAGTAGATGTAGTCCAGTCTGTTTTGCAAATCAATGTTTTCTTTAACACGCCCAATGGAATTTTTTTAGAATGTTGTCTGTAAGTATATTTGGCAAGAATTAGGCAGGCTAAAAGTAAAACAAGTCAAGCCATTTTAATATGCGAGTGCATGTCCAAACATAACTAAAGCTGAACACGTAAAAAAAACACGCAGATTATTTCTTTGCTCAGACATGTCCTTTTTCCATTTTATTTGCATGTTGCCTGCATTTGATTGAATAAACTAAACTCTGTGAACCAGAGGAAGAACACACAATCCAGGCAGTCAGTGACACACACGTTGATCAAATGACTAAGACAAAGAAATACTCCTACTCTTTCAACAGTTTGGCCCTCCAGACTTTTATAATAAAATAAAACATTCTGTCACTGAATCGAAATATTAATGCTTGTTGCAGACCTAAATCAAACTGTCCATTGTTTTGTTTTTTTATTGCAAAAGTGGCACTTTGATCCAAAACGTTTACAGAAACAGAGGAAAATACAGGTTAAAGACAGCTCTGTATGAAACCCACTGGCTTACACACTTGTGAAAGTCTTGCCATTAAAAAGGAAAAAATAAATAAAAGCTTTGTTTTAAACAGGCTAACCTAGCAAAGTTTGCCAAAGCATAGGTTTTTCTAAAAAATAACATAAGCAGGATGACTGCTTTATAAAATAGGAAAAACACACCCATATTCAAACACAAATATTAAACCCCTGAGTAACCAGCAGGGGATCTATTGTGTGGTCGTAATGCGGGCTCATTGGGTGTGAGCTCTGGCCATGTGCTCTGTTCAACACAACAGAGATAATCTCAGGAGCTGACCAAGCAGCAAGCAAACTCTGTGGGCTGCTCTGAAGTCAGTCACTCTGCTGTTACCATCACAAAACATGACACAGGCCAGCAGTGAGCTGAACAACTTAGCATGAAGTCCGTGAGTCAACGAGTCTACCAGAATCTTTTTTTTTTTGTTGTTTTTAAACTAGAAAAGGCAACAAGATGGTGAACAAGAGAAGTGCGACACTGCACAGCGTGCATAAACATGCACACTACTAACAGGACAGATAACGAAAAAAAAGCAGAAGGGAACGTGAGGTAATGAGGTTTGAAGACAAGCAAAAAACAAAACAGACTGATACAACGCACCAGTGAGTAGGAAAAAGAGAGAGTGAGTGAGTGTGAATATGACTCCTTATGTCAGGTGTGTGACTGGGTGTTCCTGCTAGTAACTAGGCAGGGACAGACCTTGTCTCATGTGGGAGGAGAGACCTAATCAGCAGCAAACACAACTAGAGAAGAAAAAAATAAAAACACACACTATTACAAACCACTGCTCACTCACAACGTAACCTCAGGCTCTGAAAACGCACCATCCTGGCAAGAACACAAGAAAACAATCAGAACTAAATTTAACTCACATTTATTGCAGATACTGCTACTGCTGCAGATGATGATGATGATGATGGAGCCAAAGGAAATTACTTCTGTTTACTGCAGGATTACCAACGAATTATAGCAACACAGCTCAGAGGAGCCGTCCAGGAAAGATTCAAACAGATGCTGATGTAGAAAAACTGACCTCTTCACTTTAAGGAGTACAGATTGAACTGCATCAAAGGTAACTAACTAAACTTGACATTGCCTTGACTTTCTGTCCTTTCTTACATACACTATTATTGTGTGTTTATTTGTGTTGCCCTTGATAGAAGATGTAATTTGACAAATGACTATATCTGTATTTTGTTGTTACAAGTATCAGCTGCTCTGTTAGTCTCAGTATCAGAGAAGGACGGGAATCTCAGCAGAAGATTAGAAACATACACATTTCCATGGCAGCCTCCCTGTGGATATCTTTATCTTTGGTGATGTTCTCAGCAGCAGGGAGGCTCAAGTGAAGACATGTCACATGTCAGCAAATATGTCCAAAGCTTCTGTGTCCTCTAGAGGATACTTGGGGATAAAATTAATTTTTTTGCCCCATGTCTAGTTTTTGTTAAAAAAAAAAAAAAAACAATAAGTGTGAGTGCTTATTACCTCTACTGAAAGCTATTGTTGAGTTGTTATAGTCTGCATTTTGGGTAACTTTAAACTGCATCACAACAAATGTTCTCCTAGAAACAAGCCTTGCGACCATCTCTGAAATTCCTCCGGGCAGCTATTGTGGCCATTATTTGTCTCATTTTGAATCTGACTGCAGCAACACATCTCAGAAAAAATATAGCACCAAATCACAACAACAGTTGCCTCAAGGCACTTCATACTGTAGGGTAAAGACCCTACAGTATTTGGCAGAAAACCCCAGCAATCAAATAATCCCATATGAGCAAGCACTTTGTGACAGTGGGAAAGAAGAACTCTGTTTTAACAGGAAGAAACCCCTGGCAGCCATTGGCCATGACAAATTAGGGGGTGAGAGGAAAGAGAAAAGGAAAAAGAGAAAGGATATGGAGACAGGACAAAACACAGACTAAGGAAGAGAGAAGAAAAAATGTAATGACATGCTGCAACACTTTCGTGTTGCATATAAACGCATGGGGAGTGAAAACAGGTGAATGGAGAAGGAGTGCTTAATGCATTACAGTGTCTCCCGAATCCAAACTGGACACTGGTTCCACAGCAGAGGGGCCTGATAGCTGGGAACGTCAAATAAGCTTGCTGAGAGCAAAGAGCTCTGTTGGGATAATATGAGGTCTTATTAAATTATTATTAAAGATGTATGTGAGGAGAAGGATTTTAAATTAAATTTTGGATTTAACAGGGAGCCAGTGAAGAGGAGCTGATATGAGAGAAATATGATCTCTGTCTCTCTCTCTCTCTCTCTCTCATCCTTGCCATTCCTGCAGTATTTTAAACTAACTGGAGGCTTTTTAAGGAACTTTTAGAACAACCTGATAATAATGAATGACAATAGTCCAACCTTGAAGTCATGAATGCATAAACTACATTCTCAGGATCACTCTGAGACAGGATATTTCTAATTTTAGAGATATTGCACAGCAGTCCCATTTGTTTAATGTGCACATTGAAGGAGTTATCCTGATCAAAAATGACTCCCAGGTTCATCACAGTGTTACTGGAGGCCAATGTAATGCCAATGTAATATAAGCATCTGGTTAGAGACACCATGTTTCTGAGATATTTGGGGCCAAATATAATAACCTCAATTTTGTCTGAATTTAGGAGAAGAAAATTACAGGACATCCAGGCCTTTATGTCTTTAAGACATGCCTGTAGTTTAACTAGTTGATTTGTGTCATCTAGTTTCATAGATAAATATAGCTGGGTATCATCTGCACAATGAAAATGTATGCAATATTTTCTAATAATATAACCAAAAGCATGTATAATGTAAGCAGAACTGGCCACAGCACAGAACCTTGCGGAACTTTGTGACTAATTTTCATGTGAAACGAAGACTACATGCACAAATTCAAACCAGTGCAGGGCATTTCCTTTAACACCAACAGTGTGTTCTAGTCTTTGTAGTAAAATACTGTGGTCAGTGGTACTGAACACTGAACCGAGGTCTAACAAGACCAGCACAGTAATGAGTCAGAGGTCATGGGTCGGTCATTGGGAAACTTCACTAGTGCTGTTTTTGTGCTACGATGAATTTTGAAACTGGACTGAAATTCTTCATATAAACCATTCCTCTGCATATGATCAGTTAGCTGTTTTACAACTACTCTTTCAAGAATAAAAAGAAACAGTTAGATTAACATTTTGCAACTAATTAGCTTAACCAGGACAGGTCAGCAACATAGATAAACGTGATTGGTAGTAAAAATAAAAAGACCATCTTAGAGAGGAAGAATTTCTCAGAAGTAAAGATTGGCAGGCATTCACCAATCTGCAAAAAAAAACATTTATAAATTGTGGAACAATCTGTGTTTTGATCTGTCAATAGATAAAAACAAAGTTTTAGTGCTACATCAAGTGATTGAATAGTGTTTCTGGGGCAGTCCAAAGTAATGCCAAGCTTAAAGCTGGGATCTTTGATGGACCCTAAGTCCGTGAGCTTATTAGAGACAAAGACTTTCCATCTAAGCTCAGACCCCTTGAACTAAGAGCATGGGAATCATTTGTTCAAGTGGTACAGTATTTCTTGGGCAACCACAAAGCCACAAACTATGAAGAAGTAGTTGACAACATGCTCATATCATTCAAATGCATGGGTCACTTAAGATTCACTTCCTTCACTCTCACCTTGATTTCTTTCCACCCAATTTGGGTGATGTGAGCAATGAGCATGGTGAAAGGCTCCATCAAGATATCTCTGAAATGGAGACCAGGTACTAGGGGCGCTATAACGCAAACATGATGGGTGACTACTGCTGGTTTCTACAGCGTGAAACTTCCATGAAGCACAAGTGCTTGTCACACTTTTAACTGTTTAGGCAGAATAATTGCGGACTGTATTAGTTTGAGATTCCTCATATGATTGATTTTGGTATCTATGTCCTTTTTCTTTTTTTTATATATATATATTTTTGGCCTTTTCGGTTTTATTTGATAGTTTTCCAGTGGAGATAGACAGAAAGATGTCTCACTCTGTTAAAAAAAAATCGCCAGTAATAAAAAACAACTATATTCAACAATTAAATTCGTCATCAACTATTTTTTTTGTCGACAATGTCGACTAATGGTTGCAGCCCTAGTGTCCTTTACATGCAATAGCGCAACATAACATTTTCCCTTTTCCTGAAGCAATTACTTACATGTAACATTTTCACTGCAGAAAGCGAAGTATGTATAATTACCATTTCAATGAACCAACTGTAACTACGGCAGCAACAGTCCATTAAATGAATGACAGCAGTAGAATAAAATAACCACAATTTCACTGTCAACCTTAATCATCATAGCATGAACTCTTAAATTTGTAATTTTAACTTAAAATTTGTTTTTTTGTTTGTTTTCTTGTATTATACCTTAGCAGAATAGTAGTACATCTTTACTGGTCTTAAAGAACACTTCTGTCTGAACAGCAGGGATTTACATTTAGTTCTCACTTATCTTACAAAACCTGTTAAGCATCTTGGTGCATTATTAGAAACAGCAGATTCATTAGTGTTACCAGGAAGTGCAAAGGTATCCAGTGTCATTGTTTTGTTCTCAACCAGGTAAGGCTTGTGTTGGAAAGTGGGCGAGTTTTGAAGCATTCCACTTGCGTCCGTCATTTAGTAAGTATGTATGTTGTCCAACTTTCTTCATGACAGTCCGTGGTTCCGTAAATCTTGAAGATCTTTCGGGAACGTGCTCAGGTCTGCGAACACAAACCGTGTCACCCACTTTGACTGTTGATGGTTTAGCTCGAATTTTCTTGTCTGTATATTCCTTCATTTTAATTTGCTTTTGTTCCACCCTCCTTTTGATTTAGGCGTGTGTTTTGCTTTTCAGTGCTACTGGGAGTATGTTTAACTTGGTGCGCATTTTCCTGTTTCTCGGTAGCTCAAATGGGGTTGCTCCAGTGGTTGCATGAGTAGCTCGGCAGTTGTGCAAGAACTCTGTTACAGCCTCTTTCCATGAATTTTGACTTCTTTCACATGTCTGTATGCAGTCCTTAAGTATTCTGTTAAATCTTTACACAGCACCATTTGCTTTAGGGTAGTATACACTGGATCATAAGTGCTGTATCTCTCGCTCTATCTCTCTCTTTCTCTCTCAGAAAGTTTCTAAATGCATGAGAAGAACAGCGTAACGGCAGTCCCATGTAGCCTTTTCAAATGGACCTGTAATGTTTATTGCAACTTTTTCACATGGTTTGCTGGGCAACATGACTGGTATAAGTGGAGCAGGGGCAGTCACAGCTACCTTATCACTGAACTGGCAATTAACAGAGGAAGCAATGACAGAGTGTACAAGTTTGTCCAGTTGTGGCCACCAGAACCGTTCACGCAGCCTCTGCTTGGTACGGAGAAGAAGAAGAAGAAGAAGAAGAAACAGCCTTTATTGTCCCACAGAGGGGAAATTTGGGTGTAACAGCAGCCGCAT